>PVIH01002352.1:0-68448 GCA_004025045.1 Sigmodon hispidus | reverse complement strand
ACCTCACCTTCATTGACACACTTTCTTCTATAAGACCACATCTACTCCAATAAGGCTACATCTCCTAATAGTGGCAGTTCTTATAGGCACATGGGGCTCATTTTCATTCAAGCCATCTATGATGGAATGTTCTCTGTATGCTGTACATAAAAGACTGTTTTGGCCTATGCGAAGCACCGTAGAAGTGGGTGGAGAATCAGAGGACAGATAGGTAGAAGGAGGGTGGAGTTACGCAGTCTCCATCCAACCCCTGAAGAATAAGCATGTAAGGAATCCAGGTGAGTTGCAGGCTGGGCCACGTGGTGGGTAGATTAATAGAAATGGGTTGAATTAATATGAAAGAGCTAGCTAGCAATGTGCTTGAGACATAGGCCAAACAGTATGAAGTTAACATAAGTGTCTGATTCATTTCTTTGGGGGACAAAAGCCACCGTGGGCCAGGTTCCAAACCTCTGGACCCAAACAGGCCCAGGAAACCTTTTACAACAGTCATCACTCTGCCTATTTTGACTGTGTTTAAAGATTTTTATTATATGATATATGTGGAGGACTTAATGATAAGAATTGAGAGCAAGCCATCATTATGTAGGTAGCTACTCAGGATCTAGGCCCAAAGTAACAAGCAAAAATATCAATATGTCCTGAAGAAACTGGAATTAACTTCAAGAACACCTTTTTTTAAAAAAATAACAAACCATATACAATTGTTTATTATCATATGTTATTATAAGTTCTGTACAGTGACTGTGACCTAATCTGCTGTTATCTCAACTAGCAATTGTAACTCCACAGTTACAATTTGTATAATTTTAGTAAATGACTCTTTCCTCTTTCTCAATTCTTTGACCCTGTCCCAAGTGTTCAAAACTGCTAGATAACATAGGCCCAAGGAGTGATTATGAAATTCAAATTGTCTTTGCAAATCAGCATACTTTTCTTCACAGAGAAATTAGGAAATGTCAATACCTGTAGCTGATATTCCAGGCTTATTTTATTAAATATAAAATATATCACCACATGTATCCCTATTTCCTTTTTCTATAGCTGTAGCTTCTTCTTTCCACCATGTTCTTCATTGTAACTGAGTATCAGCTTCCCATATTGCTGTAGCTACATCTTTCTAGTCTTGTGAACTAATTCTATTCTAAGTTGCCCATGAATTTAATATTTGCTTCATATAGAGTCAATATATAACATATTAAATAATTACTTACTTACATCTCCTCAAATCTAAGATTTCTATAGAATTCCAGTTAACTTCTTTAAAGCCTTGGGGGTGCCTATCATCTGATAGTCATTTTTATATGGTAACCGTATAAACTAAGGTTGGTTTTCTAGTAACTTTGGGGCAGCTGCAATAGGGTTACTTAACTTCATGGGGGCGGTCATGAAACATGAAGGGATGCCCAGTCAACTGGACTAGCAGAGTTTGGTGGTTTGCCATTGTGTTATATGGACCATACCAAGGGTACCTGCAATTACTCACACGTCAAATGACTTAAGGTGCAGGCTGTTGGTATGTGGTGGTGGCAGTTACAGAAGTTGCTATGGGACTATACTATTGTACATTGTGAATATTTGTCATTCCTATTGGTTTAATAAAATGCTGATTGTTTAAATAGCTAGATAGGAAGTAGAGGTGGGCCAAGCAGACTAGAAGAATTCTGAGAAGCAGAAGAGCAAAGCAGAGATACTTGTCAGACATAGAGGAAGGAAGATAAGAATGCTCCTCTGAGAAAAGGTACCAAGACACATGGCTAAACATAAATAGAAATATGGGTTAACATAAAGTATAAAAGTTAGATAGCAATATGCCTGAGACATAGGCCAATCATCTTGTAATTAATATAAGCTTTTGGTGATTATTTGGCACTAAGCAGCTGTGGGTGGCTCCAGACTTCAGGGCTAGGCCAGGTCAGAAACTTTTGACTACAAAAAGTCTCAAGTGGGCATAAACTTGAGTTTATGACAAATGTCAAACAGATGAAATGGTGGATGTGGCCCTAGGGATTGGACCTACAGAACGTCTGAGACCCTAGAGAAGGGGAAGTGATCCGCCTGAAAAGTGAATGCAGAAGGACTGGGAAGGAGAAGCATGTGAGGAGGGAAGCTAGGGGGTGGTATGTGAGAACATCGGTCTGTCAGAATGATAGAGCCAGAGAAAGGCAGCTGCCACTGTAGGCATTTGGGGTTGAGGTAATAGGTGGGAGGGTTTTAGGGCCAGGCTATACAGTGGCCAGGGTGCTTGGTGTTGGAGGCTGTAGAAGCATGTGGAAATGATGTGTCCTGTAGTGGTGGCAGGGTGGTCTCATATGGCATGTCAGACACTAGATGAAGCATTTATCTAAGTTGTTCTATTATTAAAAACTTGGGAGTCATATATTGGGGTAAAATCAAGAAGGCAATGGACGACTGACCAGCTAACCCTCTGTCTCTATGCTTCCCAAATGGAAAAGGACCATGAATCTTTCTCAACCTCTCTCTACTCTTTCCCATTCGTATCTCTCTATCACTATCTCTCTCTATATATCTGTCTGCCTGCCTATCTATCTGTCTGTCTGTCTGTCTGTCTATCAATCTGGTGTTCTCTGAAGTCTCTAAAGTTAATTCTGGTCAGCTAGTCATTGACTCCACCCCCTGATTCAAGGCTAACTTTATTAACAGTCTCAAGAGTATCACAGTGTGGTCAAATATGCGACAAAAATAGAGATATGAAGCCCCATACAGTTTTCTTTAAAAAAAACAACAACAACAAACAAACAAAAAAAAGTGACCTGTAAAATTTAACTCTCCCAATAATCCAAATAGGGAGATTGTAAGGTTTCTTGTCTGCTTGGACCTGCTCAGGTCACCTACTCTCCAGTCTCTTTTTCTTATAAAATGAGGACCACTGTTTCTAACACTGAGGAACCAATAGAGTCTCAGAACTGAACTTCCAATCTTTATTTTTTTTCCTTCATGGTTATTGCTCTTCTTTGGGGACCCTTGTGGTAGGCTTTATTTTAGGCTTTTTCTGTGACTTCCCTTTTGCTCACCATTACTTGGTCAATAAGAATCCCCCTCGCACATTCAAGTTAACTTAAAAAATTAGCCTCATCAAAACCCAATGATGACACACAGATGTGTGGCATTAAGTTTGCTCATTCCCAAAGTATAAAAGCCCTGGTTTCAGATCACAACCTGGCAACTCTTTTTTGAGTACCGTCCTGGCTGAAGGGAACTGCAGCTTGAGTTCTCAATACAGTTTCGGTCCTTGCACTTTCAGCTCTCTAGTGAGATGATGAACTTGGTTGATACAGGAAAAGCCCAAAACATCACTCAGTACATATTTATCCACCAATCAAAACACAGGCAGGGAACACCATATTGTGTGCAGAAACTTGTTATATGGTGCTGTACACTGACCAACAGTCTTTTAGGCTTACTGCTTTAAAGATTAGCATCCACATTCCTTTGCAGCTTGCTTTCAGACAACTCATTGTAATTACTGTCTGCTATCTGAAATGTAAAAGAAGCAGAAGCTAGTAGAAGTATACATACAAGGTACATGAGTGCAAAAACACTATTCTTTTTTTTTCCTTAGGATGGTTTGCATTTCCCTCTAAACACCATAAATAGCTTTATTTCCCATTAATGGAGTAATTTATATGGACCCTAGTATCTTCACTGACAGCACTTTTTATCCAGGAGCAAATGTGCCCCATTTACCAAATCAATTACATGAGTTAGGAAGAGGGGCTGGTGCTTCATCGCACTCCATTCTTCTCAATAACAAAGGAGAAAACACATTAAAAACTAGCATTGATGGGTTGTTGTGAGATCCGGTCAATGCGCTCTCCCAGAGTTGAAATTAAAAGGCAGTTAGGAGAAAATTGTTTGCTCTGGTCATCAGTCACAATGTGAAAGGCCTTTTTCACAATGATTAATTAAAAGCCCCAAAGAGTGAGAGCAAGAGAGTGAACTTTAATAAAGAAGCTGGCTGGTTCTTGGTACCATCTTGAGTTAATAGATGATGCTTTGGCTTAGCTAAGTGTTATTGCTGCAGTCCATAATTTCATCTTGAAAATGGGCAAGGGAGTGAATCTTCCTCTTAGTAATTGAGTATTGATTTGAAAATAAATGGCAGTGAAACTCTCGCTGAACTGTCAGGATATATTCTGGACAGCACTGACAATAAATGATTTCTGGTTCTTGTGAAAGTTATGGATCAGCTTGATACTTAAACACAGAAAGAGCCCAGGCAATCTGTCTTCCGTTTTATCAAGTTTCCCAGGGTCAATACATGACACAACACGAGGATGTGGCATTCACATCCCTGAGGCCCAGCTCAGACTCCATTATCATCCTCCTTTGTAAAATGTTTCCTTGAATTTGGAAAGCAATTTTAAAACAGCAGGTTCCGGCATTTGCCTGCTCTTCCAAATAATAGCTTCCTTCTAAATACCGCACTTAGGAAATACTTGCCAATGCATTTTCAATGGAAGGGAGTTAAAATGTCATTATAAATGTTTCAACGGACTCGATAGATTTCCCTTACAAGTGGTAAGTAGCAAAAATTGGGTGTGATATAACCAGGCACAAAAAAATTACAAAGGACACTTTTCACCCTGTAGTTTAGTGTCATTCAAAGTGTTTATAGATTGCTCAACTTCATCAATGGGCAGCTGTAGTCGGTAGTAAAAGTGATTTCTGGGGAAAAACATGGAAGGAGATTTAAAGGGATATAATAGGATTCTAAAAGAGGAATGCTCTTTGAAAATACCATTCGGCTGGCAAATTCTCTGGAAAAACACACACACACACACACACCTGAGCTCATTATACTTTAAAAGAGCCATTTTCTTTCCTTTTCAGATACTTATATCTTTTAAAGTCAAACCTTCACACTTTATTCATATATGCAAGGCTGCTGAACTGACCTTTTTCTTATTAGCAATGCTATATTGTATAAGAATAAGAGCAAAATAACCATCACAGAAGGGGAGGAGGGGGAGGCTTATAGCCTCCTCTCTAAATACTTAGGAAGTGGTGTATCACTGAGAAGGTTTGTTCAAGATGCAGGAAGCTAAATGTGTCTTCTGAGTATCTGAAAAGTAGAATGCTCTCAAGTAATTTTCCTAATTAATGTGGAAAACTTCCTACATTCTTTTCTAGAGGGTTACTTTTAATTTAGTTTTGTTTGTTTGTTTTTGTGGATAACCTGTAAAAAGTATTTGAAACTCATCCACAAGCTCTGTGGGCCTCTATGGAGATTGTGTGGTGTCCATTCAACCTATTCCCCATCAGCTTATAGAATTGGCTAGACATTATTTTCTGCCTAGTTGTAATAGAAACAGTTAAGAGCAACTTTATAAATTGTACTGATTGGCATGGGACAGATGTGGGGGGCTACTAAGGAACATTAATATCATGTCTATTACTCTGTGTTTACACCCACAAGAGCATCTACATCCCAAGGTGCTTTATCAATAGGCTCATTTTGTAAGTAGCAAGAGTCTTTCAAAAAGTAGCAAGAGTCATCAGAGATTTTTCACATGTGTGGAATTTGAACAAAATACACTATATCAAAATATTTAAACAATTTTACTTTGTAAATGTTTTTCTGCTAACGTGCATTAAATCCATGAATAAAACAGAATTTTGTTACAAATATGGACTAAATGTTTCAGTTGTATTATGAAGAATAAATACAAAATGAAATAATTATCATGAAATTATTCATGCATTTTTAGAATGTTATGGGATCACTTTTTAAATATCTCTAAAAATTGATCCTATGTACTCAGATGTTTATGAAAACAGATGCTCAGCCACAATGAACACTTAAAAATAATTTACCTTCAATCATGAGGAATAATAAACCTCCAGCACTTAGGAGCCATGCCTCCAATCTTAGACATTTTGTGACAGAGGCTCTCCATATGGCCAGTGTTGGACTGGAGTATGTTTGTAGCTCAAATCAGCTTCTAGTGTTAGGATCATACTACACTCAGCTAGTATGTTGATGAATGAAGACAGACTACGACCTATGAACTGTTTTTGTGTTATCTGTGTCAACAATAGCTACCGTCAAGCAGTTATACATACTATCACAAGAACTTTTGAATGTATGGTTTGTGTGGAAACTCAGAACATCTGTTTTTGTTTTTTTTTTTGTTTTTTTTTTTTTTTTTTTTTTTTTTTTTTTTTTTTTTTTTTTTTTTTTTTTTTTTTTTTTTTTTTTAGAAATATTTGCAGATTGGAAAAGTCATACAAAAAGAGTTTAGTGAATAAAAGTTTGAAACTCAGAACTAATGCTTCAGTCCAAACTGACAAATATTCTGTACTGAAAACAAAAATGTGTGCTTAGGAGTCATTTGTTTCTGTAGCCTTCTCTTTATACATCTTTCCTCAAATAACCTTACTGCTTTCATGCCATATGTGTGTGTGAATGTGTATATATTATAATCTAGACTCACATGTAAGAAAACTTGTATTTGTCCTTTTGAGTCATTTATTTCTTATAACACAATCTCCATTTTTTCCATTTCCTGTAAATGTTACTTATTTTTCCATACAGAACAATAAAATTCCCTAATGTGAACAGGCTAAAAAAAAAAAAAGAAGTCATAGAGGTCAGTGGACAAGCTGAGTTCTCCCCTTGAGACCAAAACAGAAGAAAAAGAAAACCAATTCATCCTTCAAGCAGTTCTCTGACCCCAGACATGTAATTCCCACATGCCCCATCTCCCACAGAAGGAAGAACAAGGAAATGGAGAAAATGTTTAGGAATTTGTGAACAAGACATCATAATTCTGTCCTCTACAGCAAGACTAGTATTTTCCATTATTCTCGCAGGAATTTGACTTCCAGTAAGAACTCCTTTAGCTACAGTCAAGTGCCACTTCCATCTGTTTCTGATGTCAGGAGTCAGTCACACTTTCTCAAGTTCAGGCTAATTTCTTACTGCTGAGTAGTACTCTATTGTGTAGATGTACCACAGTTTGTTAATCTATTCCTTAGTTGAGGGGCATCTAGGTTGTTTCCAGGTTCTTGCTATTATGAATAATGCTGCTATGAATATAGGTGAGCTAGTACTTTTGGGGTGTGAATGTGTGTCTTTAGGGTATATGCCCAATAGTACTATTGCTGGATCTTTGGGGAGAGTCATTCCCAGTTTTCTGAGAGATTACCATACTGCATTCCAAGTGGCTGAACTAATTGACACTCCCACCAACAAAGAAGGAGTACTCCCCCTGCTTCACATCCTCCCCAACATAGACTATCATCTATGCTTTTTATCTTAGCCATTCTGAGGGGTATTAAGTTGCTATCTCAAAGTTGTTTTGATTTGCATTTCTCTGATGGTTAAAGATGTTGAACATTTTTTCAAATGCCTTTCAGGATTTGTAATTCTTCTGCTGAGAATTTCCTTTTAAGTTCTGAACCCCATTTTTTTTCAATAATTACATGTTTATTATTATTCAAATAGTTTGAGGTATGAAAGTTAATATTCCCCATAATCTTTACATTGAGATGATTTGTTTTTCCTTCTTCTTTATTTGTTTTGCATTTATCAAGAAAAGCAATAAGGTGATTTTAAAGTGCTGATAAGTTAACAATAACTATAAAGAAGATAAAAATCATAAGCATGACTTATCAAGGGTGATAATGCAAATAAGATTGCTACACATATATTTACTTTGTGTTCAGCTTTCCCTCTGAATTTTTTTTTCATCCCTGTATATCCGTATTCAAGGTCCCTTCCCCTCTCCCGCCACGTCAGGTCATTTTTTCTTCTCCACAACTCCCCATCCCCTCCCTGGGCAGGCAGCAGACAGTCCTATGGTCCCACTGACCCAATAATGCTTAGTTCAGTCTCCACTCCTGGCAAATCCAGTTTTGTCCCCCCTCCCTCAAGAGTGAGTCAGGTGTTCCTATAGTTGGAGTGGGATCCGAAGGGTCAGTCCAGGGTGTTTCTGATCCCAAGCTGTTCAGTGGTTGTGGATTGCAGCTTGGGCATGCTTGACTTTTTTTCTTGTTTGTTTGTTTAGAGACCACTAATAACCTGTTAGATTGGCTAAGATAAAAGGCACAGATGACAGCCTATGTTGGAGAGGATGTGGAGCAAAGGGAACACTCCTCCATTGTTGGTGGGAGTGTAAGCTTGTTCAGCCACTTTGGAATGCAATATGGCGGTTTCTCAGAAAATTGAGAATCAATCTCCCCAAGGACCCAGCAATACCACTTCTGGGTATATACCCTAAAGAGGCACATTCACACTCCAAAGGTATTAGCTCAACTATGTTCATAGCAGCGTTATTTGTAATAGCAAGAATCTGGAAACAACCTAGATGTCCCTCAACTGAAGAATGGATTAACAAACTGTGGTACATCTACACAATGGAATACTACTCAGCAGTAAGAAAAAATGATATCTTAAAATTCACAGGCAAATGGATAGATTTGGAGAATATCCTCCTGAGCGAGGTATCACAAAATCAGAAAGATAAGCAGGGGATGTAGTCACTCAGTGGTCTCTAAACTGAACCCCAATTTTGATTGGAATATTCAGGGTTTTGGGCTCTAGTTTCTTGAGTTCTCTATATATTTTAGAGATCACTCCTCTGTCACTTATAGAGTTGGTAAAAATCTTTTCCCATTCTATATGCTGTCCTTTTGTTTTAATGACCATATCCTTGGCCGTACAGAAACTTCTCAGTTTTAGGAGGTCCCACTTATTGATTGTTGTTCTTAGTGTCTATGCTACTGGTATTATATTTAGGAAGTGGTCAACTGTGCCAATGAGTTGAAGGGTATTTCCCACTTTTTTTTTTTATCAAGTTCAATATAGCTGGGTTTATGTTTAAACCACATGGAATTGAGTTTTGTGCAGGGTGATAGGCTTAGATCTATTTGCATTTTTCTACATAGTGCCATCCAGTTATGCCAACACAATATGTTGAAGATACAATCTTTTTTCCAATAAATATTTTTGCCCTCTTTGTCAAAAATCAAGTGTTCATAGGTGTGTGGGTAAATGTCTGGGTTTTCAGTTAGATTCCATTGATATACAAGTTTGTTTTTATGCCAGTATCAGGTTGTTTTTATTACTGTACCTCTATAGTATAACTTGAAGTCAGGGATGGTGATACCCCCTGAGGTTCTTTTGTTGAACAAAATTATTTTTGTCAATCCTGGTTTTCCTATTATTCCAAATGAAATTTAGTGTTGTTCTTTCAACGTCTGTAAAAAATTGTGTTGAGATATTAATGGGAATTGTATTGAATCTGTAGATTGCTTTTGATAAGATTGCCATTTTTACTATGCTGATCCAACCTATCCAGGAACATGGGAGATCTTTCCATTTTCTGATATCCTCTTCAATTTCTTTCTTCAGTGATTTAAAGGTTTTGTCCAACAGATCTGTTACTTCTGTGGTTATAGTTACCCTAAAATATTTAATGCTATTTCCAGCTATTATAAAGAGTGATCTTCTCTTATTTCTTTTTCAGCCTTTTTATCTTTAGTGTATAGGAGAGCTACTGATTTCTTTGAGTTAATCTTGTATCCTG
Organism: Sigmodon hispidus; assembly: GCA_004025045.1. Lineage (NCBI taxonomy): Eukaryota > Metazoa > Chordata > Mammalia > Rodentia > Cricetidae > Sigmodon > Sigmodon hispidus. The sequence goes on along the minus strand of PVIH01002352.1, from coordinate 58,894 downwards.
CTACATTGCTGAAGTTGTTTATCAGGTATAGAAGTTCCTTGGTAAAATTTTGTGAGTCACTTATGTATACAATCATATCATCTGCAAATATAGTTTCACTTCTTTTTTAATTATATCTCTTTAATCTACTTTTTTTCTCTTATTGCTTTGGCTAAAACTTTCAGAGCTATATTGAATAAATTAGGGGAAAGGAGACAGTCTTGTGTAGTTCCTGATCTTAGTGGGATTGCTTTGCGTTTCTCTCCATTAGTTAGAATTTGGTCATTGACTTCTTGTAAATTGCCATTATCATACTGAGGCATTTTCCCTGTATTCCTGATCTTTCGGTGGTAGCTTGTGTGTATTTCCATTTTGGGGCTTTTCTTCTGTGAGATTATCAATTGTTTGTGGTTTCCTGGGTGTTTCTGGGTTCCTTAGGTTGGAGCTTTCCTTCTTGTTCTTTCTATAGTGCTAAAATTGTGGATAGATATTGTTTCAAACTGTCTTTGTCATGAAATATCTTTCCTATGATGATTGATAGTTTTTCTGGGTATAGTAGTCTAGGTTGGCATCCATGCTCTTTTAGTGTCTGTATAACTTCTGCCCAGGACCTTCTTGCATTCATTATTTCCATTGAATACCCAGGTGTTATTCTGATGGGTCTGCCTTTATAGGTAAGTTGGCCTTTTTCCTTTGCAGCTCTTAATATTTTTTCTTTGTTCTGTATGTTTTGTGACTTATTGTGTGGCAGGTGGACTCTTGAGGTTCTGTAAGCTATTTGGTGTTCTTTAAGCTTCTTGTATCTTATAGGCATTTCCTTCTTTAAGTTGGGAAAGTTTTCTTCTATGATTTTATCTGTACCTTTGAGCTGGTATTCTTCTCCTTCTTCTATTCCTGTTATTCTTAGGTTTGGTATTTTCATGGTGCCCCAAATTTCCTGAATGGTTTGTGTTATGGCATATTTGGTTTTGGTGTTTTCTTTGAGTGATTATCTATTTACACTATTGAACCTTCCACTCCAGAGATTCTCTCTTCTATCTCTTGGCTTCTGTTGCTTATGCTTGCATTTGTAGTTCCAGATCATTTCTTCAGATTCTCTATTTCATCTTTGCCTCATTTTGTGCCTTTTTTATTGCTTCTATTTCAGTTTTTAATTCTTGGAATAATTCTTTTATTTGTTGGATTTCTTTTTCTTGGTTTTCTTTCAAGGAATTTTTCATCTCTCCCAATTTTTTATTTGATTTCTCTTCTATTACTTTTAGGGACTTTTTAATATATTCTTTTAAGACATCTCTAATCTTCATAAAGGTGTTTGTATTGCTGCTTCCCTCTGTTTCTTCTTTATTGCTCTCTTCAGGTCTTGGCATTCTAGAGCTATCAGCTTCTTCTGGGGGTGCCTTGTTGTTCTTTATATTGTTATATGTTTTCTTGCACTGGTGTCTGCCCATTGCTTCCTTGGTTTATACTTAGTCAGGTCTTAGTGAAATCTTAGTCAGTTGTGGCTACAGGTGTTTTTGTCTCCTGTCTACTTTGGACACTGAGACTCCACTATTAGTTACTCTATGTTAGGCCATGGGATACTCTCTGGCTAAAGCTATCTGACTTCTACTCTGTTCTGGGCACCACAGGGTCATACTATTCAGAGAGATGGCCCCCCTTCTGTGACATTGCTCCCCGCCTTGGAGGTGGGGCTCAGCCATCTGTGGTGTAACCCCTGGGATTTCTGGAGAGGTCTTCTCACAGCCCTGATCCAGGGCAGGCCTGGCCATGTGGTCAAATCTGCAATTGTGTCTCTGGCCTCTGGGATGAGGTTCCTAGGAGGCACAGGGGCTAGAACCTGCTCACCTTCCACTCTGTTCTGGTCCTGGGATCTTCACTATCTAAAGAGCCTGAGTCTGAGTCTGAGTCTCACTCAATTTGATCAACTCTTAAGTCTTGTCATTTACTATGTGTTTACTGTAAAGACTCCCATAGTGTAAAACCCACATGTAAGTGATGATGCATTTTTTTAAATAGTAATCCAGATTACTATTTAAACTAACTCCATGGTTATTTTAAATTAATAGATATCAGTATATTAAAATGGCTAAAGAAATTAAATTGATTGCAAACTCTTTAACATTTATTATTTTTCACTAGTGCTTCTATGTTTATCTGTAAGTATGTGTACATATGTTCAGATGTCCATGGAGGACAGACACATGGGGTCCTCTTAGATCTAGAATTTCAGGCAGTTGTGAACCACCCAAGATGGTTGATGGGAATCAAACTCACAGCTTCCATAAGAGTAGTGCATGTTCTTAACCACTGAGTCATTTTTCTAGCCCTTGATAGTGAACTCTTAGCTAAAATGACAAACACTGAAGACTATAAAACATGATGAAAAATAAAATGTAGTTAAGAAATGTAAGCAGGTGCCATGTATTACAATATCAGGTAAGTAGTTACACCTTTCATAAAGCAAAATAAAATATAAGCTGATAAATGTTTTATGAAGACAGCTATTTGTTAAGTGGTTTGTTATTATGATCCTTTAGGGAACCCAGTTCTGAGACTTTCCTTTTCTGAGTACTGAAATTCAGTCTACACAATACCAGCAAGCCATGTGCACTGTGTCCCAAGTAACTCAGCAGAAAATCTACAGCAAAGGCTGTAACTTGAGCTCCTTTGTACATTAGCAGTGAGTGATTGGTCATGGTTGTGTGGGCATGGGTGGAGAGGACTGCGAGGTCGTTACTTTGCTAGGTTGGAAACTGCCATGTTAGATTAATGTTGCCTGTGATAGACTTCAAAGAGAATAAAAGGAAGCAAGCTCATTTTGTTCAGTATTTAGGGCATGGCCAATGATGGAACACACTGCAAGTAGGAATGCTAATATGCCACTGTTCTCTCTCTCTCTTTCTCTCTGTCTCCCTCTCTTTCCCCCCCTTATATGTATTGAAATGTGAAGTTACAGTTTTCCAAAAAAATTCAAATCTGTTTCATTGTTTATATTTTCTAATTAGTTATCTTTTTCAAGATTAATACATCTGTAGGTGTCAAGTCCACATCTTAGAGGTAAGGTGTATATGTGGGTGCTTATAGAAATCACAGTGACATCAGATAATTCTCACAATTTTTCTTGAGATCTATCTCTCATTGACTTCAAATCTCTTACCTGTTTGGCTAGATGTGCTGGTCTGCAAGCCCAGGAACACAAAGATTACAAATACACAGCACTGAACCTCATGTTTACATGGGTGCTGCAGAATAAACCAAAGCCAGTCATTCCTTAGTGGCAACAGTCTGCCAACAGAGCTACCTCCCCACACCTCAGCCTCTGTTTTCTCAGTCTTACTGTCAGGCTCTGTTTTATCAGCTTTGAACTCAGGTCCACTGAGTTCAAAGCTGAACAACCATGCAGCCATGCAGCTAAGCATTTGACACCTTCAGATCAAGTCCCCAAGTATCCTGATTTACCTCACATATTCCTTAGATGTATTAGAAAAAGAATCTTGAATTTAACTATTTAAATATTTTAAATAAAAATGGTAGTAAGAGGTTTCTGGCCCAGACTTTCGAGCCTAGCCTCTAGGTTCAGACCTACTAGCAGTCCAACTGACGCTTTGCCCCAAAGAAAGACACGAAAGCTTATATGCATTTCCTGCAGATTGACCTAGGGCCAGGCATACTGCTAGCTAGCTCTTGCTCTTTTTGTTGTTGTGCTACACATCTTTAATTCCAGTACTCAGGAGGCAGAGTCATGTAGATCTTATGAGTTCAAGGCTAGCCTGATCTACATAGTGAGTTCCAGTACAACTAGGGCTACAGGATAAGATCCTGTCTCAGAAAGCAAAGCAAAACAAAAACCCCTCAAACAAAACAACAACAACAACAAAAAAAAAAACCCAAAACGAACAAACCAAAGCAAAACAACAACAAAAATTTTAAAAAAAGGAATATTAGATATCTTAAATATTGACAGTCCAGATATAGTACATATTACATAAGACAGACTACTTACTGCTCACTTTGAATGTATTTTGTATGGGTTAAACTTATGTCTGTAGCTCTACAAATTTTTGCATTACACATAAAGTTCAGACACATCACTTTACACATTTCTAGTTGCAGATACATTAGTTATTAAATACTAAAGTCAGTTTAAAATACTTGCTGATGAAATGATCACAGTATATATAGGAATGCCATTCACTTTTTTTAAATTGAATTTAAAGCCCATTTCATGGTATGGAGTTCATACTGGACACTAGTAAAGTATCAAGAACTTGAGACTAGATAGGTCACAGGCCAAGAGAAAAACTGCTACTGTTTTTGCTAAAGGAACATAGCAATGAAAGGACTGCTAATGACATTTCTTTAATTTTCCTTGACTATATTTTGCCTTTATTTATTTGTTTAAAATTTACTTAAAAAATAAAGTTTTTTTCCATGTATTGCCTTTCTCTCTCTCCCTTCCCCCTCCCAATCCCTTCTAATCTGCCTTCAGCTTCTATCCTCCTTATTTCCCCATCCCCTCCCCCAAAAGGGCAAGAAGTCCTAAGGTGGATCAGCTCAGCATCCATTCCAGGCAAGTCTGATTTTTTTCATCCTAATGTCAAGGCTGGGTTAGGTGTTTCTCTGGAAGGAATGGGCTCTGAAGTGCCAGTCCAGGCATAGAGAAACAGTCTGAACCCTCTCCTTGGGGGTCTATATACTACACATGTCAGAGGACAGTTGCCTATTCTTGGAGAGCTTAGTTCCTTTTGTTGATGGTTCCCCACTAGCTGTTCTTAATTCAATGAGCTCCCCAGAGGTCCAGCCAACCATCACTGTGGGAGTTTTTCTCATAGTCTTTATCCCCTTACTCATATAGAGTCTCCACCCCTGCTCTCAGCTGGACCAGGAGCTCAGCCCAGTGCTCCACTATGTATCTGTGCCTCTATCTTTATTCATTGTTTCATTGTTGGATGTAGGTTCTGTGATGGCATTTGGTGTGTGTGTGTGTGGGGGGGAATTCCTGTCTAGTCAGCACTTACACTATTGGTTGGAGACCTAGCCAGGAACAACCTGTGAGTTCTTGGAGGTTCCTCTAGCACCCAATCTTTTTCCAACTCCACATTGGCTTACACTATTAAGATCTCCATTTCTTTTTTTTCCTCCCTCCTTGTTGCTCCTGTCACTCAGTCATCTCCTTCTCTCATGATTTGTTCCCACACTTACTTGGTTGTGGCCCCTTATGCTCCCAATTATCTAGGAAGATCTTCTCTATTTTCTCTTCCTAGGGAAATTCTTACATGTCTCTTTTAAGTTCCTGCTGATTTTAAGGTGTTTAAGGGTTGTGGTTTGGAGCTTGAGTATTCTTTGTTTTTGTGTAAAGCCCTCTAATGAGTGAGTACATCCTGTGCTTATCTTTCTGAGCTTATGATACCTCACTCAGGAGGATATTCTCCAAATCCATCCATTTGCCTACAAATTTTAGGATGTCATTTTTTTTTTCTGCTGAGTAGTACTCCATTGTGTAGATGTACCACAGTTTGTTAATCTATTCTTTAGTTGAGGGGAATCTAGGTTGTTTTCAGGTTCTTGTTTTTATGAATACTGCTGCTATAAACATTATTGAGCTAATGCTGTTAGAGTGCAAATATGCATCCTTTGGGTATATGCCCAATAGTGGTATTGCTGGGTCCTTGGTGAGATTGAGTCCCAGTTTTCTGAGCAACTGTCTACAAGTTTACACTACCACCAACAATAGAGGAGTGTTCCCTTTGCTCTGCATCCTCTCCACCATAGGCTGGCATCTGTTTTGTTGATCTTTGGCATTCTGACTAGTGTAAGGTGGTATCTCAAAGTAGTTTTTGTTTGCATTTCTCTGATGGCTAAAGATGTTGTTCACTTTTTCAAGTGCCTTTCAGCGATTTGTGATTCTTCTGATGAGAATTCCCTTTATTATATGAACCCCATTTTTAATTGATTTATATAGGGTTTTGAGCTCTAGTTTCTTGAGTTCTCTATGTATTTTAGAAATAACTCCTCTGTCATTTGTAGGGTTGGTAAAGATCTTTTCGCATTTTGTAGGTTGTTGCTTTGTCTTATTGACAGTGTCTTTGGCCTTACAGAAGCTTCTCAGTTTCAGAAAGTCTCATTTATTAATTGTTGTTCATAGTGTCTGTGCTACTGGTGTTTTATTTAGGAAATGGTCACCTGTGCCAATGGTCTGGAGGGTATTTCCCATATTATTTTTCTATCAAGTTCAGTATAGTTGGGTTTATGTTGAGGTCTTTGATTCACTAGGATTTGAGTTTTGTGCAGAGTGAGAGGTTTGGATCTATTTGCATTCTTCTACATACTGCCATATAGTTATGCCAGCATCATTTGTTGAAGATACTATCTTTTTTTCCATTGGAAGTTTTTGGCCTCTTTGTCAAAAATCATATCTCTTGCTCTTAAACTAACCCATTATTATCTTGTTTAGCCATGCAGGTCAGTACCTTTACTAGCAGTATTTCAACTGTTTTCCCCTGTGTCTGTTGGCATCTCTGAGGCATCTTTAAGGCATCTAATCTCACTAGTGATTCTCTAGCATCTTTGCCCTGTTCTACTGTTCCCAAAGTTTTCATAGTCTGGTAATCCCACCCACACTTCCTGTCTGCCTTTGGGTAATCAGCATTTTTACTAAACCATTATTTATGATGTAAGAACATAATTACATTTATTTTAGACACATTGTCAACTCTGGGGGTTACAACTTCACTGAGATTGTTCTACACTGAGTTCCCTTCTTTTCCCATATTGTTAGCTTTAAGAAGTTTAAAACAGAAAGAAAAATAGCTTCAGCAATGCAAAATCAAAACAAACAAATAAAAACAAAAAGAAAATTCTCTAGAATTCTATTGCTGTTCCAAAGAAGATATGCTAAGAGGAAACTAGATTTGCCTGTGATCTGGCATGTGCTTCTTCTCTTTCTGGGAGAAGAATACTTAGTGAGCTCTAAGCAGAACACATATGTATGAAACAGTGAAGGAGATTTTTCACACCTTATGAGCCAGAGGCTGGTAACTATCAGATTTTGTGGACATCAAAACAGGAAAATATTTCAAATACCTAGTGATCTTTGCTGATTATATTTTTAATAAACCCATTTTATCACATACCTTTATAAATCTGAAAAATGTTTTATGTACTAAAAATAATAATTGAGTGAATGTATTAGTAATTCCAAATTGGAGATTCCAAACAATTTCCAAACTGTTAAGATCAGAAACTATAGAGTAAATCTAAACCATTTGTTGAACTGAAGCTTTTATTGAATACATCCCCCACAAAGGCATATCTTCATAAAATCTTTAATAGTTTTAAAAAATCTGACCATGCATGTTTATCTGTATATTCATCAATAAATTTGCCCATTTACAATACCATAGTTAGACTGAAAAATGTCTAGGTAGATGTGTGTGGCGGGGAGTTAGAGATAGATAGAATTTAAATGTGCTTATGGTTAGTATTTGCCATTTAACAACCAAATTTTGATGATCCTGGAGCTATTTCCATTTCTATGTCCTAATGTGTGTTCAATTAATAATTTTGAATTTTAAAGGAAATGTCACAGAAAAATCTCACAGAACTGTTGATTTCAAAGCATTCTGGTGAGAGTACAGAAAAGCATTTCTCATTTGTAACTGGTGGCTGATCATGATGTGAAAAGCAGTTTACTGATAATGCATGCAGACTCAGAAATTCTCTGCTGGAATCTGCAGGGCCAATTCATGGCAACACTCTCCACTGCCTTCATGCTCAAGGCCTGGGGCCTTGAGTATCATTAATTCATTCTATATCTGTACTGCTCCATGTAAATTTGACCTTCAATTTACAGGAATGTGATAATATTCATATTATCCAACCCTCCTTTCCTCTTAGGAAAAACTGAGGTCTTAGCTCATATTTTTCAAATAAATGTCTTAATAATTCTGTCCTCTGTTTGACCATACATTTTCTTCTTGGCTTTTCTATAGACAGTTTGCCTAGTCATATAGTTGAGAATCTGCTTATGATTTTGTTCCTCTCTTGTCCCACAAAAAAAGGAATTCTTGGATATGGTATACTCAGCTGAGAAAGATATGTGGCAGAAAATATGTGATTGTTACATAGTAAACAAATGCTAAGAAAAATCAATGTACAGCACACTCCATACAAGAATATCAAACAATAATATTCAACCATTTTTTGAGTAGACCCTCATCCTTTCAGAGGCTTAAAATACTCAGGAAAATGTTTCAAAGATAATTCCTAAAATTTAGTTGGCATTTATTTGAACCTAGGTTCTCCTCTCTGTCTGTCTTTCTGTCTGTCTCTCTTTCTATGTGTGTGTGAGATTGATATAAGCACATGCCTATGCATATGCGAAGTCCAAAGGAGGATGATACCTGGTTTCTTATACTATCCCTTTCTGTTTTTTTCCCCTTCACATAGAATCTTTCACTAAAGCTGGGCCAGGTTGGATGCAGAAAGCCCCAATGATGGTCCAGTGTCTTCTTCACAGCACCAAGTTACAGGAATTCTTGTGAGTGCTTGTGCCTGGCTCTTCACATGTGTGCTGGGGATATGTTCATAGGTCCTCATGCCTGTGTTGCAAGCACTCTTATCCATTGATACAGTGGTCTTTTCATTATAAATGTCATTTCAAATAATTTGATAACCAAAATCTGGAGTACAAAGATATAGGATTAAGCAAGGCAAATCTCAGTATTCCTTGCTTGGTAGGGAACTCATTCTCATCTAGTAGAAATAAGGAAAGAGTAATGAACATTTCTTTGTTTACAGCTCATTTTTTATGCTTGTATTCCAGTTAGTCAGAGCAACTTCGTGATATCTTCTTGCTATTTTCATCTTCCATGGGTGTTTTTTATTTATTTTAGTTTCTACTGATAAAAATATTGATTATGAGATCATCAGATAACATACTCTCCCAACCAAATTCAATGGATCAGAAATAGAAAGATTGCTCAGCAGTTAGTAGCAGTGGTTTCTTTCTAAAGGACCAGGGTTTGACTCCCATCACCAGTATGTTGTACATATTTTATTGTTTTTAACACTTTATTTTCTGTTTTAAAAGTGAGTTCAGAAGAAATGTTGGAATTTATATTTTGCTAATCTCTTGATTTTTCTGTACTAGATTAAATGTATATGATACTACCATAATTTAAAGTAAATACAAAATGATTAATACTAAGTCACAAGGTTTTGATTTCTCTGGTTTTGATCACCTCGTGATTAGTAGTATCATCTTGTGCATGTCAAGGAAGGGTGACGACTGTAAGTTATACCCTTTACTACTGTTTACATGGTATTTTAAGACAGGATCATCCTCAGTTTCCCAGCTCACTTGGTAGACCAAACTTGCTTCTGATTACTGGATCTCTCCCTTTATCATTCTTGTAGCTGAGAATATAGTCCTATACTATTATTTCTGGCTCTGTCTCAAAATATTGAAGCATAGCTATATATGCTTCAAAAGGAAGAATAAATTCAATGACATTTTTCTAATACACAGTATGTATTTGCATCTCAGGAAAGCTATGTATTAGGAAGCTGGTATTAATTCTATTTTTACTGAGAACAAAAATTTGGATCCTAAATTACCCACCCTGCATTGTGTGTGAAAAAGATGAGTCTGGACTACCTCTGGCCTCCTGCCTCCAAACACAATGTACACCCTTACTGTTATTTAAGGAATTTGCAAGCATCATGCACTTTGAAGCAATTTAGGGTTCAACTTTCTCCCCATCCTGGCAGAGGTTCTGGTTGGCAACCCTCTGCTGCAGCCGTCTCTCCAAGCTGGCAGGCCTATTTAAGGGCGGTGGTATTTATGCAAAGATAATATAGAACAGCAATTACCTGTTCATCTGTTCTCCAGGCTGATTGTCAATCACAGCCAAGCAGTTGTTTAAAAGCCTTGTCAATCAGGAAGTTCATCTCCCATAAAGTTCTGCCTTCCTCTCATTCAGCATCTGGCCCCATTCGTGTCTCCTTAACAAAATGCCTCATTTTGAACCCTTTGCTGTTCCGTGTGGACCTGTAGCCTCAGATTATTTGGATTTCCTGTTTTAAAAGGTTGAAGTAGTATGATTTATCTACTTAGAAGGCACACAGTGGCAATAGATGGACATGGCAATGTGACAGAAATGGGAGCATGCCTCTGCTAATATGTCCATTTGCATGTTTACTTCATAGTGAAACAAGTACATTTTATTCCTCACCTGGCTTCTCTAAGAAGGAAAATTCACCTCCACCTTCATGAATACTTAGTGTCTTTGCCTGTGCAATTTGTCTCAGCCTTGTCATTAGCCACCCCTCCTCCCAATCAGAACACTTTTCTCCCACACTGCCTTCTGCTTAACAAAATGAAGCGTGTGCTTTGCAGTTGGGGCTACAGGTCAATGGTTAAATTGTTCTTGCTTCAGAAGATACATTTTCATGTGTTGAATCATATCCATGAGATTAGTACCATTTGCACCTGTAATAAAGACACAGGTGGAACAGGGCATGAAGCCAGGAAAAAATGCTCAGATTCTCCGTTTCCTGTCTAGAATTCACTGTTGTAAATTACCTAATTTTCATTTATTTGGAGACTAGTATTAGCAGAAGTAATTTAACATTTTTTTTCTTTTGAGAACATAGATGGAAGCTGGCAGAATGGCTCAAACAGCAGCTGTGATACTAGTCTAGGGTGCAGGACAGGCCACTGAAAGTCAGACCACAGATATTTAAGGAGTCAGACATACTGATCTTAAATGTAAAATAAATGGTTATACAGTATGTTTTCTGGATGTCCTGATGTTTCTAAGAACAATTTCTTTACTTAACAGAGAGCAATACAACCTGGAATAACTTAAGTATCACTAATTATAATGAAAATAACCCCTATATCCATTTTTTATATAATCACCCCCTAAAGCATTTGCATCTCAGTTCACAATGCAATCATTTGCTTCCCTTGCTTAACCCACTAGTAGTCTTCGATTTCTACTTTCCTATTATTTTTTGGCCCACATTAAATTATCTTCTTTGCAATTGATTTTTCATACCATAATTGTCATCATTGCTGAACCTTTGTTCACATTATAACAATGAAAACATATCACACCATTTTATCCTCCTTTGTGGCAATTGGTTTTGGTGACAAGGTCACCTAGTAACTCAGTGTGTGTTTTAGGATGATTTAAGAAACTGATGCTTTGAGTGTGTGCAAAAGTTATAACCGTCTCCATAAGAAGAGAATGGAATTTCAGGAGAAGTCTTTCCTGTTGACTGTGGTATGAGAAGGTGTTATTTGATGGAGTGTAAAGAATGTGTTTAAATGACAACTTAGGTGTTAGGTGGGAAGTTATATATCCAAGTTACTGTAGTTGTTTTACAAGACAGGTGTATAGTAAGGAGTTACCTATCACCACAGCTAGGTAACGACCTGATAATTTCAGTTACCCTTCATAATTCCTCACTCTATCAACACCAGTGCTTTGTTTTCTTAAGGTTGTTCCAGCCTGCAGAGCACATGATGCAGGTACAAAGTCTCATATAGATGTAGCCATAAGATTGTTCAAAGACACCATCTCTGCCATGGAAAATCTCTCTTAGGATATTTGAGACTCTCCCTACTAGAAACTGGGAATGCTGAGACCTCCTGAAGTTCTTTTATTGTATTCAGGATTGTTTTAACTATTCTGGTCTATTAAATTTTCCATATGAAGTTGAGTATTATCTTTTCAAGATCTATGAAGAATTGTGCTGAAATTTTGATGGGGGATTGTTTTGAATCTATAGATTTGTATTTGGTAGGATTGCCCCTTTTTTGCTTTGTTAATCCTACAGATACATGAGCATGAGAGATCTTTTTATTTTCTGATATCTTCTTCAATCCTTCAAAGCATAAAAACTTTATCATATAAGTCTTTCACTTATTATGTTAGTGTTAACTCATTATATTTTGTATTATGTGATGCTATTATATAAGGTGTTGTTTCCCTAATTTATTTCTTATTTTATTTGTCATTTGTATTTAGGAGAGTTACTGACTTTTTTTGTGTTAATCTTGTAATCTTGTTAATCTTTTGCTGGTGGAGTTTCCTGGTGGAGGTTTTAGGATCATTAATATATATTGTTATATCATTTGAAGATACTTTAACATCTTCCTTTATAATTTATTTCATTTTTACTTTTAGTTATTTAATTTATCTGAGATTTAAAGTATATATTGAATAGATATGGAAAGAGTGAACAGTTTTATCTTGTTCCTGATTTTAGTGCAATTTCTTTTACTGTCCATTTAATTTGATGTTGGCAATAGTCTGTAATTGGCATTATTATGCTGAGGTATATCCTTTGTATCCCTAATTTCTGCAGTACATTTTTCATGAAGAAGTGTTGGATTTGGTCAATGATCTTTTCAGAATTAATAAAAAGATTATGTGCACTTTTATGTTCAGTCTGTTCATATGGCAAATTACATTTATTCTTTTATGCTTGTTGAACCATCTCTACATCTCTGGGATGAAACCTACTCGATTATGGTGGATGACCTTTTTGATGAGTTCTGGGATTTAGTTTGCTAATATTTTGGGTAAATTTAATTTATGTGTATAAGGGAAATTAGTTTGTAATTCTCTGCTTTTGTTGAGTATTTATTTGCTTTGGGTATCAGGGTAATTGTGGCCTCATGAGATGATTTGGTCAATTTTACTTTCGTTTCTGTTTTGTGAAGTTATTTGGGAAGTATTAGTGTAGGGATTATGATTTTACATTGTAAATAATTGTCCTGCCTACTGGTTTATGAAAAATGCTGATTGGCTAAAGGCAGACAGGAAGTGTGGGCAGGGCTACAAGACTAAGAAAACTCTGGGAAAAAGAAGAGCAGAGCAGAGAAGCCAGAAACACCTCAGAGACACCAGCAAAAATGACAAGGAGATGCCAGCAGACAGAGAGGAAAGAAGTGGAAATGCTGCTCCTTAAAATGGTACCAATTATACATGGATAAAAATATGACTTTTTTCATAATGTAAAAGAAAATAATGCCTTTTTTCTATGTAAAATTAAAATAAAAAACAAATAAAAAGATTTTTGATATTAAAAAAAGTACCAAGCTATATGTCTAAGCAATATAAGAATCATGGGTTACTACTACAAGAGTAAAGAGCTAGAAAGTTATATGCCTGGGCCCTAGGTCAATCAATATAAAATTAATATAAGATTCTGTGTATTTCATTGAGACTGTGGGTCCAGGATGCCTATTTTTTTTTAATAAAGAAGCTAGAAACACACCGTAAAAAAGGACTGCATCTTTAAAAAATCCTGGTCAAGCGGGATAGCTAAATTGGCTTAGAAAAAACCTTTTGGAAAAGAACACTGTTAGCACAAGTAATAAATCAACAGATAATAAATGGGACCTCATGAACTAAAAATCTTCTGTACAGCAAGAAACACTGTCATTCAGACAAAGTAGAAGCCTACAGAATAGGAAAAGACCTTTTAAAATGAATTACACAATTGGTAGAGGTCTGATATTCATAATATGTAAAGAAGACAATAAAGTTGATATCAAGAAAATATAGCCTAATTAAAGATGAGACAATTTTGCTCAACAATAAGATCCTTAGGAGGCATCATCATCATCCCCAACTTCAAGTTATACTATAGAGCTACAGTAATAAAAACAGTCTGTTACTGGCATAAAAACAGACTTGTGGATCAATGGAATAGAATTGAGGATCCGGGCATTAACAGAAAAAAACCTATGAACACCTGATCTTCGAAAAAGAGATCCAAAATATTCAATGGAAAAAAGATGGTATCTTTAACAAATGATGTTGGCATAGCTAGTTGGTTGTGTGTAGAAAAATGCAAATAGATTCAAGTCTATCACCCTGCACAAAACTCAAATCTAAGTGGATCAAAGACCTCAACATAAACCAGCCACTCTGAACTTCATAGGAAAGAAAGTGGGAAATACCTTACACTGAATTGGCACAGATGACCATTTTGTAAATATAACACCAGTGGCACAGACACTAAGAACAACAATCAATAAGTGGGACCTCCTGAAACTGAGAAGCTTCTGTAAAGCCAAGGATACAGCCCTTAAAACAAAAAGGACAGCCTACAGATTGGGAAAAGACTTTCACCAAAGTGACAGAGGACTGATCTCTAAAATATGTAGAGAACTCAAGAAACTAGAGCCCAAAACCTTGAGTAACCCTTTCAATAATGGGGTCCAGAACTAAAAAGGGAATTCTCAGCAGAAGAATTATGAATGGTTAAAAGGCACTTGAAAAAGTGCTCAATTTCTTTAGCCATCAGAGAAATGCAAATCAAAACAACTCTGAGATATCACCTTACACCTGTCAGATTGGCTAAGATAAAAGACATAGATGACAGCCTATCCTGGAGAGGTTGTGGAGCAAGGGGAACACTTCTCTATTGTTGGTGGGAGTGTAAGCTTTTATAACTTAATTCACCTTGTTTCTATTAATCTATGACTGCCACATGTTTCATGGCTTTACCTCTATTCCATTACATCTTGCTTCTTGCATGGCAGATTTCAGGTCTCCTTGACTCACTCTTCTTTATCTTTATCTCTACTTGGATTTCCCATCTGCCTCTTAGCTGCCTTGCCATAGGCTTCTTTATTAACAAATGGTAGTAAAGCATATTCACCTCATATAGAAAGTTGTCCTACCTCAGTTTACTGTAAAAATGAATGAAAAAAAGAATCAATGAGAGTCACAGAGATTTAAATTTTTTTTTATTCAGAGCTTGGTCCTTGAACATAGTATTGAAGTGGTAAAACTGTGGAAAGATGGAGGTCTAATGTCAAGCAATTAAATTAATGAGGTGTTACTCTCTTAAGTGATTTATGTTGGAACCTTGGGATCAGTTTGTTATCATAATAATGGATTGTGATAATGAAAGTCTGTGAACTCTTCTCATATGCTCCCATCATTGTGATGTCACCTATCATGAATCTGCTATCAGATTCAAAACCAGCTGATTTACCCATCTTGGATATTCAGCATCTAACCTTGAAACTAACATAATAAGCTTTTCTTTATTACTAACAAGCTTCAACTATTTTCTTAGATTTATCGATCAACAAAAAATTAATTCAAACTAATTCAAAATTTGCCATCATTTTCTAGGAAGCAAAGAAATCACTTCACAGCAGATTTTTCTCATAGTCTTTATACTCACAAGTTTATTCTTTGTCTATTGAAAATGTAATAATCATGAGTGTTTTTGAAGGTTTTGATACTTATTATTAGAGAGATATTCTGATTTTACATCCAATAATAAATATATTGATATTTTTGCAACATGTACTAAATATTACACAAAGAGTGTAGAGTAAAAAGAGATGTCTAGTTGTGGAGTTCATGCTTAGGTAGATAATATATTCCTAGATAAAGAACATATATGATGTGACTATTGTAAATTGAAGAAAACTTAAGTATTTTTCAGCCATATAGTTATTACTTTACTCAGAAAAGGAACTACTCAGTACATGCACCAAAGCAACCACAGACTGAGGTTCTAAAGTGTAAGAGGCTTCATGAGGTCCATTTTCACTCTGTAGGGTTATGTGCATATGCATGTATGTATCCTGAAAGAGTTTATATACAACTTAACAAAACTAAACATGCACACAAAAAGATATGACTTTTAAAATATAAAATCCTTGCCAACTTATTCTTTATTACAATCATCATAAACAAAGGTAGCAATTGATGTGATACTTTTCCTTCTAAAGTTCATATTTTATATAAATCTACAAGTTGTTTATTTTAACACAAGTAGAATCAAACTGCACTCATAGCTTTATATCTTATAATATTTATTGACATCTATTTGACTAATATAACTAAAGCTATCTTTCTTGGTTTCAAGATTGATAGTATTTTATATTGATAAAATATAGTTTAATCAGTTTAGTATTTGTATAGATATTTTAGAGTTTCTCATATTAGTAAAATAAAATTTGATTTTTCTCTTACTTTTGTATATGTACATGTATATGAAACACATATATGGAGCATAAATTTTTTAGTGTTTGTGTAAACTATGTCTTTCTTCTTGGAAATCAATGAAACCTATTTTAGAAATGTAAATAAAAGAAGATTTCAGAATAATAAGGAATCACACTAATCCTTCATTAATCACAGTGATTTACTTCCAAGATTTCTCCATATTTCTTCCTCATTTGTACATTGCAAATTAAGTGTTTGAATAACCCTACTTGCCTTAAACCCAGTGTACTACATCCTTTTTGAATCAGACAGTAGAAGGACAGACAATTGGTCTATAGTGACTGAGATGCATGCCAAGCTTCCTTCAGTAAACAATTATTTTGCAATGTCTTAATTTTTCTCAGAAACAAAGAATGTAAGAATATATCTAACTAATTTCCTTTACTCTGAGGCCAAAAGAATGCTAAATAAATATCTAGTAATAAAAAATATGCTGTTGTCAATTATAAAAGAAGTTCTCTTAAATTATTTTATATGCATATAAAGATAATGTGGAGAGTGTCAATCCAAAATCAATGTTAATCTACAGGTGGTGTCAGCTGTGGAAAGCCTCTGAGTCACTTGTGTGGCCTGTGACCTACAAATGTCACATCACAAGAATTTATTACTCTTCTGTAACAGAAGAAAACTGCTACAATGTGAGGAGTATTTAGGAAAGGTGCAGGAATATTTTCCCCATCACTTTTATATTTTTAAAATAATTTTAAATTCTTAGTAATGAAATTGAGATGTTAAAAATGTGAAATCTTGATTTTGAAAGAAATTTTGAAACTAGACTCTAAATGACATCTCTCTTTTTTTAGTCAATTTTTGAAAAGAGGGTACCTTGGAGGAAAATAATTTCTACCCATCACTAAGTAGTCATCATTTTGAGCAAGGCATATTACTGTTGATATCAGAGCTCAAGTAGCTGAAGAGCTCTAACCATGATTGGCTAATTGATTCTTTGTCATATTCCTTATTAGTTTTGTATTGTTCAATAAGGGTTTCAAGGACAATGTCCCTGACATTTCCAGATGATAGTAACAATCCCATTTATTTTTTGTGTTTTGTCACTTGAGATAAAAATTTTAATTATAAACCAAATGTATCCCAAATATTTTTAGAATGATTAGATTTAATTGTTCAATGGGCACAATCTAGAATTATTTGGAAAAGGAGACTCAACAATAGAATGCATGGATTTAGGAAGGTCTGTGAGCCTATCTGTTGGTGATTAGTCATTTTATAATGTTTCTTGATGTGAGACGACCTGGCAAACTATGGGTAGCTTCATTCCTTGAGCAGGAGATCCTGAATTATACAAGAGTGGAGGAGAAATGCTGAGCACTAGCAAGCATGGAATAATTCATTGCACTCAGCTTTTGACTGTGAAAGTAATGTGACTTTCTGCTTAAAGTTTCTGCTGCTTTTACCTTCCTGCAGTGCTGAACTATAATCTGGAATTGTGAACCAAATAGGTGTTTGTTTTTTTTTTTTTTTTTTTTTTTTTTTTTTTTTTTTTTTTTTTTTTTTTTTTTTTTTTTTTTTTTTTTTTTTTTTTTTTTTTTTTTTTTCCTATAAGCTTCTTTTATCACAGCAACTGAAAAGGAAATGAAGATAGTTTTTTAGTGTATTCTTTGTAGATTAGTAGTGATGGTTTAAATCAAATGTTTCTTCCCATTTAGGTTAAAAAGTACATATCTTGTTGAGAAATATTATCATTCTAAAAGTAACCTGCACTTTTAAAAATAAAGCTTAATTAAAACATGAAGATAAAAAGTTAAGATACTACATTATAATATTACCTAAAGTTGTGACTACAAAATGTTCTGTATATTAAATTTGCAAATACATTTTTACATCTACATATAAAGCAGATATATTGTCAATTTGTTTTCTTATACATATTACCACATTGTTACAAAACATCATCATCCTGGGGGCTGTGCCAAATACTAACACCTGAATTGATACACTTTTTGTGTGACAAATTCAGTGCTAATTGCTTTTGGCACCACTCAGCTGTTAGAATGAATAGCTTCTGCACACAATGCCACTCTAAAACAGAGTGACACCAAACAGTTATTGTTAAGAAAGAAACAGGTGAAACCCTAACCATTTTATGCGTTAGTCAGGACAATGATATATGGTAGTACATTCTGTTTCCCATGCCCTTGTTCTGATTATGATTCAGTGATTCAGTTCATGTTAACTCCACTCTCTCTCCAACACATATAAGAATACATATATATGGTAGCAAACACATTTGTTAATAGAACTGGAGCTTTTTCTTTCAGTGTTTTGGGATCCAAAATTTCAAAATCAGGATTGACTATCTGAGGTGGCTAAGAGGGAAAGTCTAGCACTCTACCATTTTCTAGTAATTTCTAGAAGTCCTTTGTCTTCCCTGATTTCTCCAATCCAATCTCTCTCCATATTTCCATTGGCCTATCTTTGCCTGTTTCCATTTTCTCGAATAGGTTTCTGGTCTCTAATGGTATTTATAGTTCAGCTTAGTCTAGAATGAGCTCTTCTCAAGGTCCTTACATTAATAATTGTAAAGGCAAATTACAAGCAAGGTCATATGCTGAGACCTTGGGAACTCATATTTTTTCAGAGACACAATTTGAC
This sequence comes from Sigmodon hispidus, assembly GCA_004025045.1. NCBI lineage: Eukaryota > Metazoa > Chordata > Mammalia > Rodentia > Cricetidae > Sigmodon > Sigmodon hispidus. The sequence goes on along the minus strand of PVIH01002352.1, from coordinate 40,250 downwards.
ATGCTAAGTTCATTATGCATGAACTCCCTGGCATACCACTCTACAATATAAGAGCTTTATCTCTCTCTGACCTCCCCTGCTCTTCCTTCTCCTTTCCTAACATTCCTTGCTTTCTCCATCCCCTCCCCATTCCCTCTCCTCCTCTTCTCTCCTCTTATCTCTTTTTCCCCTTCTAATCACCTCTTGTCTTACTTACATCTCCACTTTTGCTCAAAATGAGTTGTTGTTCTGTAATGAAGATAGGTCTGGGATTCACTGGCTGGCTCATGCCTAAGATCCCACTGCATCAGCCTTTCATGAAATTTTTAGTTACCAAGAAATTATTTTTATTTGCTTTTTATATATTCCTTAGTCTATTGTCCTCTTCATATTTTCTAAGATTGCTTCATTCACCCATTCTAAATTTGTCCTGACACGCAATTAGCTAAGCAGGGCTCACATGGGCTCACAGAGAGTGAAGCAGCAAGCAAAAGGTCTGCATGGGTCTGTCCTAGGTTCTCTACATATATGTCATGACACTTAGCTTGGTGTTTTTGTGGGATACATAACATTGAGAGCTGTGAATCTCTGACTCTTTTACAGGCTCCTGAGACTCCATTCCTCCAATTCAGTTGCCTTGTCCAGTCTCCATGTTTGGGCCTTTTCTTTTCTTATTGTATCTTGTTTTATTCTGTTTGACTGTTGTCTCTTAGAGGCCTGCTCTTATTGGAAGAGTAAATGGACAGGGAGTGGATCTGGGGTAGAGTTGAGGTGCAAGGAGAAAGTGTGGTCAGAATTTATTGTATGAGAGAAGAATTTATTTCCGATAAAAATTATAAAATTAAAATGCCAATGCTTCACAAATTGGCATGCATAGAAATATTTAACTCAAATCATTATAAACTATTATATATGTTATATTAGGAAGTGACAATACCTCCAGGTCTCACTTTTTCACCATGTTTCACTAGTTATTCTTGCTTAAGACAGGGTCTTACTGAGTGCCTCAGTGGATATCTAGCTCATTACATATGTCAAATAGGCCTTGATGACTCTACTGTTTGTGCCTCCCAGGTGCTGTGATGGCAGGCATGTAAAATCATGCCCAGCACATTTTTACTACATTGTACAAGGAAGACAAATATCTATCTTTTGCTTTTTAGGGTTTCTGTACAGTGAGATATCAGGCACATAGGAATAATGCCCAGATTGCAGGCAAAGACAGGATTGCTCACTGTCCATAATAAAATATTTGGGCTTTATAAATCTTTAAGTTTTTCCAAAATTCAAAATATAATGCACTATAAGCAATAATCCCTCAAGGGTAGTCCAATGTAGTTTGGAGGCAAGAAGTTAGTGTTTATGCTACGGCATAGGTGGAGTCCTTTTCTAATTTTGTACTTTGAAACTTTCTAAGATCCTTAAAGCTGTATTATGCTAAATAAAGCAGAATCAAATCTGAGACCCTTCATAATTCCAAAAATGATCCATATTCCTGTGGCTTCTTTCTTTTCTTTACATACCAGTGATTTCTAGTAGTGTATCGGTCAATGAAAATGAAGTAGCATGTTAATACTTAGGAGAAATTTTCTAAATACCTATACTCAAAATATCTAAATACATAAAAATTGTATTTGCATTTACTTTGTAATTTTTTCCTTTTTTATTATGAATAAATCCTAGTCAATCTTCAGTGGTGATTTAGGATACTTAAACAGTGTTCATCTGTGGTGAGTTACATCTTTACAGAAGTTGTTCTATTGATGTAACTACGTCACTTTCTAATAATATGCTGAGTTGTTTAATTAGCCTATTTGCTTTGTGGATTTTTATCAGTACAACTAAGTTTATAATAGTTACAGATTCTCTCTCTCTCTCTCTCTCTCTCTCTCTCTCTCTCTCTCTCTCTCTCTCTCTCTTCCCTCTTCTTAGTACTAGATTTGCTGCCATTTCTTTTCTGGGATGCATCATACATCAAGAATGTCTGCCAAGATCTGTCTCTAGCAGTGAGCCTGACCTTGGGAATTTGAACTGATGAAGCTTATTTTCTTTTGTTCAGCATTTCTAGACTAACCATACATCCATGCCCCTGTGATAAACAGTATGATTTGAAGGATAGATCCTGACTTTGTGCTAATTACTTACAGAAGAGACAAAGACTTGGTTTGGCTGTATTCTCTATGAAATACTGAATCCACAGCAGAAGACTGAAGCACCCAGAGCTCTTATTTACCAAGTCTAATGTCTTAGTCATCTATATTCTTTCAATATGCATTTTATTTTGACCACCAACACAGGGTTCTTGTTATAAACCCACTGGAAACTGATCCAGTTCTTAATTTTGAATAATTTATGTTTAAATCACACAACCTAGGTTCTAGTAAAGTTTATTGCTTTTCTCTTTATGGACTACTACTAAATAAAGTCAAAATGTGAGTTTCCCTTACAACAATAACCCCAAATTATTTGACTGTGTCTTTGGCATGACAGTATGTTGGAAAGGGTCAAGTACTTTATTTTATTATCTGGCAATTATACTAACATGCTTGGATCAGCCTCAGTGCTTTTATGCCAGAGTTTCTTTCTCTTTCTTCTTAAATACATAAATAAAAGTTTTATTTTCAGCCAGTTTATTTTCCTAGTTTAGGCTTCAGGAATTTTCTGAAGAGTTGAACACACTTCCTGTGTATATGTGGTCTTAAGTTTCTCTTAAGCATCTCCACTGAAGGTAGATGTTTTTGACAGGATTATTTGATCAGAAAATCTTAACTTTTCATGTGTTTGTTGACATAAATGTGAATTTTTCCTGGCATATAAAAATTGTACCTGTGTATCCAATGTATTTTCTATACAGTGTTTGAGGTACTTCATCCAATAATAAATTAAATATATCTTAATTATATGTTGGAAGAATCTCTTTCATAACTCTCTAAACTCTTTTCAGATATCTAAACAACTTTCCTGTGCATAGAGAAAGTATGGATTATCAAACGGTATTTATATTGCAATATGCATTTTTTCTATTGCACAATCACTCTCCTTTCTTTTGAGGATAAAAGTGTTTTATATTCATCATAATATTTCAGAACTTTACATCCTACAGAGAATAATTAGACATTATTTTTTAAAGGAAGAGTTAAAAAGTAGGCTATCTTACATAATATTTTCTTAATTATTGTGTTTTGATTCACTTGCAGCATGCAGTGATAGATGTTGTTTTATTAAATTTAAAATGGTATTTTTATTTTGTGTAAGTATTGTTGAGTACCTCTTTAATATAATTTCTAATCTTTTCTAGTATTCTAAAAACTGTCTTTGCTGCAGAAAACATGTCAAGTATGTTGATGTTTTAAATGACTACCTTAAAAATTATTTTTTAATTTGAAAAATGAGTACACACCTAGACAAATTGTCATTTGGAAAGTATAAATGATTATAAGTTATTATTCAAGTACCAAAAGTTGGCTCAATTTTGATAAATGTGCTGTTTAAAACACAGTATAAATGCTTTAAATTAACAGTGTTTTATAAACTTCTGCTGGCTTTTCAAATTTATAAACACATTGAAAATAAATGTCAGCTTTAATATAATCAGAGGTATTGTTTTGAGATATTTCATATCTGAAGAAATAACTTGTTTTGGCACAATGTGCTTTTATCAGAATCTGCATACAGAAGAGTGTGCTTTGTATAGAGAGTTTTGGCCCCACAGTGTTGACCATCTCCCTGCTTCTAATGTCCAGGTTGATTTGAAAATGACAATACCAACTGACTGAAGCTCTCATTCTGTAGCTGAAGTGTCATTATATCTTTATGAACACCCACATGTGTCATTTGAACAGCTATGGTTAGTTAGAACAAATAATAGCAACAGTTTAACAATAAATTTTGCTTTAAAGTTACACAATTTCAACAAGGGATTATTCAAGGTTCTCTTTGCAAAATATCATTTGAAATATAAAAAAACCCACAGAAATTAAATACATATTTTTTTCAACAGCTAGTTCAGGTGATGTCTCACATTGATCATGGAACCAGCATTTTCCATTTCCTGTTTAAACTCATCCATTCTATCCATTTAGGACTTGAAGGATATCTGTTGATAAAAGTTAAAATTTCTAAATATTCATTACTGGGGTTGAATACTCATTTTCATTAATTTATCTTTAGAATATAAATAATATATTCCATATCAGAGACAAAATTATTGTTACCTTACAGTAACCAGAGATTAAGAAGTAGAGAGCACTCTCTTGGCACTGGTGGGTCAGGTGGCTTACTACTGCCTATAATCCCAGATTCCAGGGATCGAACTCCCCTTTTTTTGGATCCTCCCAGCATTAAATTTATTATGTGTATAAAGACACTCACACTTACTTCTAAAATTAAAATATAAACAAATAAAGTCGTCCACAGACCTATTTGTTTGTTAGTTGCTATCTGGCAGCACATTTGGGAATATTTATAAGCTTTTCTAGCATTCTAGTTGAGGATGTCATTCATTTAAGGGTGGGCCATAAAGTTTATAGTCTAGTCCCACTTCTCTCAGTCTCTGCTTCTTGATTCCAGAGATTGGTGTACCAAGATCTTTGCTCAGCAAGCTCCCACTTCTATGATGTTCCAATTGCAATTTCTTCCTCACCGTGAAACTGTGAGATAGAATAAATTTCTCCTCCCTTCAGTGGCTTCTTTCTGTATATGTTTTCATGGTGGTGAGAAGGAGGGCCATGATATTCTGTTTAGGGGTTCAGTTGGGAGGTGGGGTTGAATCTGGCAAAAGTTGGAGGAGAAGGAGTCAGGGGTGGATATGATTAAAACACTGGATTCATAGTTTGAAATTATTAAATAATTAACATTTTAAAGAGTAATTTATATCAATCATATTATTTACTAGAAAGAGAGGAAGAGATGCACTTTCTCCACATGATTCTCTTCTGTGAGTATAACATGCTTTCAGTGTAAGGCTATGTACATGTATGAACATCTTTGTGTGTGTGTGTGTGTGTGTGTGTGTGTGTGTGTGTGTTACATGGTCAATGGGGTGGATGCCAAAGTGTAATAACAGGTGTCTTGTCGTTTGACTCTCTACTATATCTGGAGGCTACACCTCTCACTGACACTGCAGCTATCAAACTCCAGAGTTCCTCACTGCATTCTGACAGTCCTAGAGTTACTGGATTATGGCACCACTACCAAGTTTTCTACCTGTGTTCTGAACTTTTCGAGTGCAGTTTTAATGCTTTTTAATCATGGAGTAATCTCACTCGGCCATTCCTTATACTTTTAATGCAAGTAATTTCTAGCTAGTGTTCTTAATGAAATCTCAAGGAAGTACTGATATGTTCACCCTTCAGTAGGAAGGATTGCTGCCTTCAGTTTAGGAACATCCCCAATCAAGCATCAAATGTAGGGAAAGGAGCTGAACTTATTTTGAAGTTGGTAAAAATAAAAACACACCAGCATCTTATAGCTGGCAACCTCTGTAAAGTGCTTATCTTAATATATCAGTGTTAATGATGACATAATGTACCCTAGGGACTAGCAACAGCAAAGAAATAATTAACTTGCCACTTAGTGCCTTCATTTCACCTGCAATAAAGCGCAAGCATCAGTCTTTGCATATACTTTATTCTGCTTCTGTACCTGGTTATCAATGTACAAGTAGCTAAAAATAATGGCTGACTAGACTACTTCTGCAAAGTAGGTATTTAAACAGTCTCTGAGGGTACTTAGGAGCCATCTGTGGACATTAAAATCTCCTCAGGAATTTGTATCAGAATTTTCCAGCCCATAAAATACCGAGACTAAAGAGAAAGACTGTGTGTGTGTGTGTGTGTGTGTGTGTGTGTGTGAGAGAGAGAGAGAGAGAGAGAGAGAGAGAGAGAGAGAGACAGAGACAGAGACAGAGACAGAGACAGAGACAGAGACAGAGACAGAGATTGGAAAAATTACTGCCATACTTTAGAGAACTTGGGTCAATATTCAGTATACAATACAGGTATTCACTCACTTTTAACCTTAAAAAATGTAGAGGATTCAGGGCAAGGATCTTTTTAGGGTCCTCATACTTAGGAACAAGAAACCAGAACAGAAGAATAAGTAAGAAAATAATTCTTTGTAGTGGTTTGAATGACAACATTCTTTCGTACATTTCTATGGGTTGTGCTATTTTAATAGTAACATTTTTATTGGTCTTAGGAAATTTATTACATTAAGTATTTCACAGATCACTTTATGACAGGCAAGCTCATTTCACCTTGGGTATTTGCTGGTAATATTTTAAGGTTTGTTTTACTTAGAGTTTCTTTTTTTCTTTAAATAGTTGCTTGTGTCTTGTTGAATCTTCTATTTTATAAACTACAATAATGCCATTTTAAAAAATGTTTTTCTGTCAATCACTATATTTTGTTATATACTTTACCTCCTTGCTACTCATTAAAAGCATTAGAAAATTCATAGCTGTCACATATTATTTGTGGAAAATATACACTACAGTTAAACATGATCCCTTTATTTCTTTTTACTTCTTTTTCATTGGTCTTTGCTCTAGAAAAGCTGTACATGTTCTTAACTACCAAGCTGCCTTTCTAGCCCACTGAGTTTAGATATTGTTAAGAAGTAATGTGTCATTTTTGTCCAGAACTTATTTATGAAATCATATTGATAACACTTTATGATGTATACTCTTTGGCATTTCTAGAATATACAATCTCATAAAGCTTCATGTTCCTTTTGATCTTAGAATTTTTTCAGCTCCTCTTCCCTTATGAACCCTGGGCCTTAACTACAGACAACAAAGGAATCCTGACAGTGAGAAAAATAATATTCCTCATGTAAGAATCACCCTAATTGGTTGTCCAATATCAAATGGCAATCATAAAACATATATATATATAACATATGGACTCAGAAGGTTGTGTTAGATATTTTGGAATATTATTAAAAATAGAGGCCGTGAATTTGAGAGTTAGGGTGAGTGCATGAGAAGTTTCAGAGGAGAGAAAATTTTTGTCTGAAGTTTCTGACCTGCCCATTTCAGCCTAGCTCCAAGGTTTGGACCGACAGGTCCAATACCACTTAAGCCCAAATAATCACGCAAAGGCTTATATTAATTACATGCTGTTCAGCCTATGGCTCAGGCTATTTGCTTGCCAATTCTTACAACTTAACCCATTTTTATTAATCTATATGTTGTCAAATGGCCTGCGGCTTACTGGTACTTCATTATATTTGCTTCTTGGGCAGCTGGATTGTGTCTCTATTGGACTCCTCCTTCTTTCCCCTTTATCTATGCAAGGATTTCCTGCGTGCTTTTAAGATATGTAGCCATAGGCCCAAACAGTCCCTATATTAACCAACGATATCCACAACATACAGAAAGGCATTCCACACCAGAAAATTATGTAATTTTATTTGAATTTATGTTGTAGACTAATTCTTCTGTATAGTGTGAGTACGTATCACTTTCAATGTTTATAAAACACTGGCAGGCTGGTGGCTGGGCAGGAAGTTAGGCAGGTAGTAAAGAGACACAACTCCTAGAACCTGCCAGATGCGATGAGCTAAACCGAGTGACGACTTTCCACAGTTTCACATGGACGGTGGTACAGAGGGCTGTCTCCCAGCCCTACTGCATGGTGGGTTTAGGGATTTTGTTCATGCAGACAGAAAATGTTATAGATGCACAGGGCAGAATTAGAAGGGAAACAAAAGAGCTTCTAATTGTTTACAATCACTGAATCAAGAGCAGCCATTGAGGAACCATCAGGAATAGGAACCATCAGGAATAGGAACCAGGCCCTCCAAGGATAGGCAACTGTCCACTGACATCGGCAGTATGTGGAGCCTGGAGGGAAGGGATCAGACTGTGTTTTTGTGTGTGGACTGGCACTTCGGAGCCCATTCTCCCCAGAGGAACACCTAACCCAGTCTTGACATTAGGATGAGGAAATTGGACTTGCCTGGAGTGAATGCTGAGCTGATCCATCTTGGGACTTCTTGCCTTTTCTGAGGAAGGGATGGGGCGTTGGGGAGGAGGGAGGCTGAGAGCTGACCAGGACAGGTACAGAGGGGGAAGGAAGTTGGAGCAAGAGAATACATGAATTTAAAAAATACTTTATTTTATAAATAAAAAATAGAAAAGAAGGACCATAAACAATAATAGATTTTAAAAATTTTAAAATAACAAAATGAAGTTCTTTAACAAGAAATAAAGTAATAAAAAAGAAAAAACTCACAAAAATATTAAATATTCAGAGTCTGGATACTGTATGTGATTGATTGCAATGCTATTATATTAAACAAAACCATATATTTTAAAAGTGTCATGGCTTCAAAATGAACATCAAAAGATATGCTACTTTGGGAAGAAAGTTCTGCTTTTATTTCCAAAGAAAAATAAAAGTTGATCAAGTTATTCAAAGTTAAGGAAAATCACGTTTGATTGAGGAAGACACCCTGAAATCCTGACTTCAGACAAAAAAATAAACCTGAAAAATTACAAGACATGTGATGCATATTTTATCTGCTTAAACACATAACAAAAATTATCTTTGGCTGACTTGTGTGTAATACACATTCTGTACTTGTATTAATGTAGTTATATATGTTACCTTTAAAAGCTTAAGTATTTTCAGATCAAGGGGACCAGACACTAATAAAAATGGATTTCTCTGGAGATCTGGCCTAACCTTCATTTTAGTGGAATGAGTGCCTGCCATCTACCAACACTCTTGTGTTTTTTGTTTATTCTCAAAAAGCCTGTGATCTAGACGTCTGGAATTTTATTCTTTGTTAAGTTTAATATGCATGCCAGAGGTTAATCTTAACTGCTGTTCCTCAGTAGCTCCCACACAGGGTTTCTAACAAGCCCAATGCTTGGCAGTTCAGGTTCAGCTGGCTGGCTGGCCATTGTGCACCCAGGGATTCATCTACCTTAATCTACTTTCCCAGTTATAACATTGTAAGTGCACACTACTTTGCCTAGTTATTAAGAGTTGGTCCTAGGAATTGATATCAGTTCTTGATGTTTGTTTGGCAAGCATTTCACTGTTTGAGCTACCTTCTCCTCCTATAGAGAATATTTATTAATTCAATACTAAAAATATGAATAGGTTCATTGCTCTGTAAGAAATTAGTGCTTCATCTTCTAGAATGACAGAACAGAGGACTTGATTAAAGGTTGTTTTATTTATTTTTTGGCAAGAATGTTTTGTGTTAGAACAATGAGCAGACTTGTCTCAGTTATAGATGAGACTTCTCTATATTTCTGAAAATACTGTATTCATTCATTAGTACAGGTTATCCTAACCTCTTCTAGCTAAGTTTGGAAATAGGAAAATTTACTTTGTATCTATGTGTGGAGCCTTGGGTTATATTGTTAGCATGGTTTGTTGGAGTTGTAGAGTATGGCCACCTTCAAACTGGAAGGTTACTAACATGCATCTACATATTATGTGTGATAGAAACTCTCTGATTATTGTATTTTGGTTTCTTACAATCTGTCTTACTGCTATTTTTTAAAATCATAATTTACTAAATGTTAGCATTTCTGTGTTTGCCAGGCTCTGCATCAATGACTAATTTTCTATTAGCTTATCTAGTAATTACTTGAGCATTTAATTTTTGACTACATTATGAGCACCACCAAAAAGAAGCACACATTTCTTTTTTCCTTTCCTTCTTGAAATACTTAGCAGCTGTTGGGGATCTGAAATATAGTTATTTTAAAATGGAGGTAGCAGTTCTTATAATCTCTGAAAGTTCAAGTTATAAAATTTATTGCACTATGCATTATGTTATAGCCATTTAGAACTTGCAGCTTATCTTGTCACAATAAGAGTAAAAATGCATGTTCATATATTTACAGTTGGTCATCACAGATAACATCTGTTTGTAAGCACTTAAAAAACAAAGCAAACAAAACAACAACAATAAAACTTTTGTAAGGTTTCCACTGATAGCAACAGAAGGATAAAGCTGAGACTTGACTCATTTAACTTACTGAAGGGACCAATATTTACTGAGTACTCAAGGCTATGCTTATGGAAAACTTGTCTGAAAATAGTGCATGCTTTTTCAGGCAGGAAGAGTGATTGTCTTTGTTTAGTATCTGTTGTAAATGGTTCTTACTCTTGGCCCTGCTTAGCCCCACATAATCACATGTGGTGGAATGTGCTCTGTATGCTGAAAATAAAGGAACTGTTTTGGCCTATGCACAGCACTGTAGAAGTGGGTGGAGAATCAGAGGACAGGCAGGTAGGAAAGGGTGGAGTTAGTCAGTTGCCATCAGACCCCTGAAGGAGGAACATGTAGAGGTATGGGCTGAGCCACGGGCTGAGCCACGTGATAGGAAGATTAATGGAAATGGGTTGAATTAAGATGAAAGAGCTAGCTAGTAATGTGCTTAAGACATGGACCAAACAGTATGAAGTAATAAAAGTGTCTGATTCATTTCTTTGGGGGACAAAAGCCGCTGCGGACCAGGTTCCAAACCTCCGCTGTGGACCAGGTCACAAACAACCGGGCCCAAAAGGCCTGAGGAAACTTTCAACAACATATGGCATCTCTGGGTAGGCTGAACACCCACATAAAGCTTGAGAAAGTTTAAAAAGCTTAAAATGGGTTCTAGATCACTGAAACAGAGCCAAAAGCAGCTTTCTGAATTGTGTATCTGAATTGATTTATGGTACAGAGACAGCGCGGTGTTTAGGCAGGAATTTAAAAATGGCACGTTCGCGGCACACAGCTTAAACTCATACGTTTCACGAAAGGCTTGTCATAAGTGTGATTGATTTAAGGTTTCTGCTTATACTGAACAGAAAGGAAACAGAGTTAAAAAAAAGATTTTTCTGGTAGCAGCATTTCCTGAGTCTGCTCTGGTTGCCAGCAGCAGCAGAGTTGCACAGGCTCCTCCGCCATATTGAAAAGCTGCCAAAAGTGGCAGAGTCAGCAATTAAAGTGATACCAACATTTTAAAAACTCTTTGGGTTAGAAAATGATTAAGAATTCTTAATAAAACAGATTTAGACTCTCAAAACCTCTAAACGGGGAACAATGTATATAAAATACACATAGGCTTCAGAGAGAAAAAGAGAGAAAAGAGGGTGGAGAAAGCCCTTTAAGAAAGAGAAATAGAAATAAAGATTTAAAAAAAAGGCCTTGTAAAGATGGCAAATAAACAGAGAGTCTGGATTATGTTTATTTTGTTTTCTTTTAATTTTTTAACTTTTAATGTGCTAGCTGCAGAAAGACAATTGATTGCTAAGGCTGCTAAGTTGAACAAATACATATACTTTAAAGATATCTTGACTTTGAAATCTGTTTATAAGAATATGTTATGTGGGAAAAGAGTTTCTGCTTCTGTCTCCACAGAAGATCAAAACCTGTGGAGTAGTTCTAGACAAATATGGTTCCATTTGCCAAGGCCACCTGAAATTCTCTGATGGGAAGATCAGCTTCCAAGATGGCCAGTTGACATGATCCAGCTTCAAGACCCCGTGAGATCAAAAACATCCTCTGACAGCAGGAAGCAGTAAAAGAAAGAAAGCTATGTCCAATTTCCCCAAAATATTACTTATTAATGTTTGTTTTCATTATAAATAGTTAAAGGTCATAGTCAATCTCTTAAAAAATAGAAAAGAAAAGAAAAGGGAGGAGGATATGATATAGGATTGATTAGAAAAGATAAGTGGATTTTGGTTTATTGATATAAACTTAAGGTCAATTTTGTTATGCTGTATGTATTTTTCTACTCTTGGTTAAGGTATGATGCTGATGTAACTAATTTAAAATTGTAATGTGTAATTGAGAAATGCAGATTAATAGTCATGATAGCCAAACTTATAGTCATATTAGTTAGGTTTTTGTAGATATACAAAGATATATTTCAATTAGATAGGTAGTCTTCAAACACTTCAAAGACATGCAGAATATAGCATTTAAAATATTTTAAGAACTTAGACCATCATGAGACAGGTCTGTTCCTGGCAGCATCAATGTATTTCAGGAAAATGATGGGCATTGAAGAAACTTCAGGTGGAATTTACTTTGTGGCAACAGTTAGCCATTGGATAAGAAACTGTTCTGGTATTGACTGCTTGACAGTATGATGTATAAACTGGACATGCCGGTTCCATAGGAAAGTGACCTTTGAATGTTGGCAGAATAAGCCAAAATGGTCCTTCAGGTTCCTGCTTTGAAGAAAAAATTGCCAGGCATTCTTCAGGACACAAGAAGAAGTGACTGATGGACTGTGTCAGATTTCCTGCATTACTGAAAGGTATGCCAGAGACTTTGGGCCATAAAAAATGGAAATGGGTTGAATTAAGATGAAAGAGCTAGCTAGTAATGTGCTTAAGACATGAGCCAAACAGTATGAAGTAATATAAGTGTCTGATTCATTTCTTTGGGGGACAAAAGCTTCTGCTGACCAGGTTCCAAACCTCCGCTGTGGACCAGGTCACAAACCTCTGAATCACACACACTTTTATGTTATTTTGCACTGATTGACCTAGGGCCCCAGACATATAACTTGCTGACTCCATCATCTGAGCTCAACCCATCTTTTTTAGCCCTGCGGCTCGGTGCCTTTTCTCATAGCAGCATTTCTGCTTCTTTCCTCTGTGTCTGCTGCAGTCTTCTCATATCCCTGTGGAGTCTGTCTTGTGGCTCTGCCTGACATCTGTATCTGCTCTGAAATATTCTTGACTTTTCTTAGCCTGGTAGCTCCGCCCATACTTCCTGTATTTTTTTTTTTTTTGGCCAATCAGCTTTTATTAAATCCATAGCTAGGACAATTATTTAAAATGTAACACATAATCCCACTACAAGTATCTCTTAGTGCTTTCTACACACATGATTTTTTTTTTCTGTTTTGTATAAGCAGTGCCACATGGTGCAAGGCATTAAATACACATGAATATCATCATATGATAGTTGATTAGTTCTTCCAAAAGTTTGTATTATGTATGTATATGTTGTGTATAGGTTTGTACATGTTGATATCATGCTTGGAGAGTCTCGAAAAGGGCATTAATGTAGTTGTGAGTTGTCTCAGTGGGTGTCATCTCTAGTCCTCTGCAAGAGCGGCACATATTCTAAACTGTCTCTAAAGCCTCCAAGTTAGATTCTTATATAATTCTCATGGGTAATGCTTGGCTTTTAAATTCAAGATTTATCAATATTCTCTTTTTTTTTTAAATGACCCATCACAGGAAACTTCCTTTTGTACAATACTCATAAAGAAAAAAAAAAAACCCATGAGCATATACTTATATCTTTTCTGGGAATTACATTTTCAAGACTGGAAGTAAATTTTGTATCTCAGGATGTATTTTGAATTCTCTGGAAATGTGCTTATACTTATTATAATAAGTAAAAGACTACTTAATAACATTAGGCTGTATTATATTTTATTATAAATAAGAACATTATTTTAAAATTAATTATATTTTAAATTTGGGGACTGGTATAAAATTAATATTCACTATCTCTGTCTGGCTCTTTATTGGTTTGATTTTATTATTTTGGCTTTTTATCTTTTTGTTTGTTTCATTATTTTATTTTTTGGAAATGTTTTAATTTAATTTCAGGTCTTTTAATAAAACCTTAATTTTGAACATATAAAGTTACAACTTTTAAACTTGCAGACATATGTGTAGAATTTTTGTTTTTGGAAACACAAGAAGTACCTGAATCTGAAGAACTCATCTTCATCAACAACTGAAGACAGCTGGCATGGAGGGGCACACCATTGATCTCTGTACTTAGGAGTCAAAAACAGGTAGATCTCTATGAGTTTGAGACTAGCCTGACTTGCATAGCAATCTCACAATTTTTGGATAGCCTGACAACAATTCAAGACTCAACAATCTCCTCACCTCTGCCTCTCTCAGTTCTGGGATAGAAGCATGGCATAGGACCACAACTAGCTTTGATGTGAGCTCAGAAATCTGAACTCCAGGCCTAGTATCTGTACTCTTAACCACTGGGTCATTTCTCTATCCTTATCAACTGCAGTTTCTAATCGACATTTTGAAAAAGAATGTGGCAGTAGACATCTATATTTAAACAACTCACTAGCCAATGAGACAGTTGGCATTTTGTATGCCACTTTGAAGTACATGAATACTGCCTAGCAAATCAATAAAATAAACTAGCAGGAATTTTTATACCACCAGTTTAAAACAAGATCCAAGGTAATAGCTAAACATCCAATGGACTAGAAGCTGTCAGAGGACCTAGAATGGAAGTCTCCAAGTTTGCCAAGCACAGTTGATGTAATGATACAAAAGCAGATAACACTGGTGATCTTCCATATTAAAGATGAATCTTCTTCCATGCACAAAAATGAGTTCCTAAAGCTTACTGTTGCCACATAAAGTGTGAAAAGGAGCTTCAAGAAAAGGTGTGCAAATGTGCAATGAGCTAGAACACTTGGATCTTAAGATTATAGAGATATTTTCTCAGGAAATTGCAGGTTTCTAGTCACCTAAGAAATCACTAAAAGTATAGAACTTGATCTCATTTTGAACTATATTTATATAACTGCAGAATATAATGAGCTAAAAACTTCGTTTTGAACTAAGCAATGTGTCAGTGAATGATATTTGAAAGTAAATGTGAGATTGAATATAAATTCACTATTATATCTCATAATATAATGAGATGTGAGAAAAATGCAATTAAATATATGAAAAAATGTAATTAAAACCTAAATTAAACATCAACTCAAATTGACATAAAAAATCTTGGGGACAGAAGTTAATATGTGTGTGAGAATCAACCAAACCTAAGTATATGTGGATAGGCTATAGGAAATTCTATTATTTTGAGTGCAGAAGAAAAAAAGCATAACCACATAAAATGCAAAATATAAAAAGAGATAAGAAAACAGCATACCTGAATTAATTCTTATGTTTTATGGTAGAACATCTATAAATATTTCCTCAAGTATATATCTCTAAAGTGGAAGTGTGTTCTCCTTATTTGCTGTTATGGGATGATCAGGAGTAGGTATATCCAACTAGTCTTGTTTCTGTTACAGTGATAAAATATGTTTATATACAGCATTTTAGAGGGGAAAAAGGTTTATTTTTACTCACAGCCCAAGTTATAGTCTATGATATGGAGAAGTCCAGGCATCAGGAATATAAAACAGCTGGTTACATCACATTTACAGTCAGAGCACCGAGGAATGAATTCACCCTTGTGCACTGATTCCCTCCCTTATCGTGATATTTTATTGGTTTTTCATATGATGCACACCAGTCTCTCTTGCTTCCCATTCCTCTCACATCCACCCTACCACCCTTGTACCCTCCCAACAAAATGAAAGTAAAAGACAAAACTAACCAATCAACCTCCAGAAAAAAACTCCTACCTAATCTGATTTGTGTTGTCCAGACGCTCACAGAAACATGGTCAAGCTCCTAGTGGCCAATCTCTTAGAGAAAACTGAATCCTTCCTCACCTCATCTCACCCACCACAAAAGCCATCAGCTGGAAAGAGCTCTCCTTCAGTATTTTTATCACAATCTTTTAAGGATTCTTCAAAAGCTTCCTGTCTGTACTTCTTTTGGGAGGGTGACGGGAAAGTTGTCATAGGAGCTTTTAATATCGCTCATATCAGAAAGCATTCAGCCATTCTCAGTTGTGAGTCTGCTGTCATCAATACCACTGAAAAAAGAGCTTTCTTGCCTATAGCAACTGGTATCAGCACAGATCATGGACTTCCCCATGGTTTTCAGCAGCAGCAAGATCTTGAATACCAACATGATTTCCAGTCATCCGCATGGACTATGGAAATTCCTCAAGGAGACTCAATCTAGAAACTGACCGCTGTTTATCTCAGACATCCTGCGGCTAGGCACAACCACCACATTTGCAGTGTGTGAGCAGTACCATGGTCCCACTCTGTCCTTCCCCCTGTAGGATGAGCAGCCCAAGTATCAGCTCCAGCTCCATACAGCAGGCTGTGCCTAGAGGTAGAGCAAAAGCACCGGCCTAGAAGGTGGCAATGGATAGAGGTAGGTTCATGATGGGCTAAGAACCAGCACCACCGGACTATGGCATGCTTCTTTGTCCTCTGTGACAGAGCTTTCTTACCTGTCTCTGTCGCCACATTTCTCATTACTAATTCTCACCAATGAGTTTGGGCTTCCTTCCCTAATTTCACAAAACCACTTTTTAAAAGCATCTTCCAATAAGACCTGCCTTTTGAAAAAGTTGTTTCTGCAGCCCCTCCACTTCAAAGGTGGTAAGTGAAGATTACTGAACATTGTCTTTGGACCTCTGCATGTAGGTCCAAACACATGTATGCTCACACACATTTACAGCACAATAAAAATATTAATAAATAAATTTTATAAAGAGAGAATGATTAAACTCAAAGACTGTCTATTCAGATTAAACATGCTTTCCAATCATGAATGTTTAATAAAGAGTTATCTTCAGTCTTTTACCACTTACCAGAGTTGTGATCCATGTAGAGTTTCTATTATTGCCAAAACATAGGTAAAAATAACATAATCAATTTGTTTGATTAAAATCTAATACACTAAGCAAAACACTAGCCAGTAACAATGGCAAGAAAAAAAATTGACTTTATCAGTGTTCCCCAATTCAGTAGACAGGACATTTGGCATTAGATATTGGCTTTAGGACAAGTAATTTTGTAGATTTTTACATAAAAAAAATAAATGGTGATATTGATGTGGCTGAGAAAATCACTTCAACTAGATTTCAGGGAGTGGTAGGCACCCTTTGTAGCAATGAGTATATTCTATATAAACCTTGAGAAACAGGCTAGATGTCTTCCCATCATGGCACATGATGAGGACATAGGTTAGTGCAGAATAGCTTAGAACTACACAGAGAACTCTAGTCAAAATGTATATGAAGATGGGTAGAAATTTTGTTCTTCAGAAAAGGCTGCTGCAATAAGAGCAAAGCATAAGTTGGAATGCGATCAGTATGCACCTCAGCCTGAAAGGAACTTTTCACTCCAAAGCACACATCAAATCACCTGTCAAGTTTTTATACCCCACATGTTTAAGAAAAATATTGACACATAGTGTGTTAACTTCTTTTCCTGTTACTGTCTTCAAATACTCTGACACAGCAAACTAATGGAGAAAGTGACTTAGTGGCTCATGGTTACAGTTTAGAGGCCACAAGGAGAGAGAAGTCATCACAAGAGCTTCCTGGACCTTTATACAATGCATCAAGTCAAAAAGCAGAGGTGAGTGAGTGAAAATGCACATGCCAGTGCTCAGTTCACTTACTGTACTTTATGTAGCCCAGGATCTTCTATCTGGGGATTGGTCTTAGTCACATTTAGATGGGCCTTTCCATATCAGTTGACATAATCAATACAGCTCTTGATAGCTATCCTCAGAGACCCATTGCCAGTATGATTCTAGATATTAAATTTGCAATTAGCATTAACTATCACATAACAGTGACTTCATATGTTTAGAGGGTGATTTCTAATGTTTCTGTATGACTGTTCCATGTAATGCTCAAACTTGTTTTTTCTTTAATGTTTATTATTAATTTGTTGTTCAAATATTAAAAGTTCTCTGTTTGAACTGTTAGAAGTATGAAATTCATCAGTTTTGGCTAGAATCACTATCTCGTAGATGATTTTACTCACAAACCCAAACATTCCTTCCTTCTATCTGACTGTAACTATGTGCCATTTGGACAATCTTTCTATGCTTGTTACTCCTCTACCTTTGCTTTGGGTAATCAATGTCTAATCTACTACAGTAGACTCATTACATTTTTCCTATAAGTACTACAGATCATTTTTTTTTCTTCCGAAGGCCTTTTTGTGAAAGGCTTGTCTCCTGCTGAGTACTAGAGACATTTAGGAGATTTTTTTTTAAGGATCTGGGGCATAGTGGCTAGGTCTTAGCTCAGTGGAGATGTGTCCTTAAATTCTAGCTATTCTCCTCTGGTCCTTTCATACCATGTACAAAGTATGAGCAGTTTTATTTGGTCCTGCTATGGTGTCTTAACAAACT
The DNA here is from genome assembly GCA_004025045.1 of Sigmodon hispidus. Classification (NCBI taxonomy): domain Eukaryota; kingdom Metazoa; phylum Chordata; class Mammalia; order Rodentia; family Cricetidae; genus Sigmodon; species Sigmodon hispidus. The sequence continues at coordinate 22,242 of PVIH01002352.1, read as the reverse complement.
CTAAAACAACTGGTTCAAAGAACAATGAGCTGACACGCTAAACTGACTTGGGTAACAAATTCTTCCTTTCTAGGGCTTGTCTCATGTATTTGTTTCACTGTTAGGCTGACTTATTTGGTGGAATCCTGCAGCATTTGTTATATTGTGCTTCTTCATTTCAGTTATGGATTCTCCAGGCTTATTTATGATGCTACAGAAAGGCACAGTTTCAGCCTTATTACAGTTAAAAAAAATTTATAATAAACATTTACATATATACAAATATATTTTTTGCATATTTAACTGATTATGGGTAAGTCTGTTTAAGAGACGACCATCCAGAATAGAGGAACATATTGGAAAGTTATTCAAATGTCAAGGAATTAACATCTCAAATCCTTTGAAAGATCTCTAACAATTCAGTGGAGAAGAACAAATAAGTAAAAAAAATTGAAATAGGCAAAAGTCACTAAATATATGTTTTGTTCAAAAAATATATTTGAATGATTAATATGTTATTTAAAAGTAGCCAACTATCAGGCAACAGACATGAAAATCAATAGGAAATTGTCACCTCACTCTATACAGAATCTCATTACAAATTTGAATAATGATGAACATTAGTTATAATGTGGATGAATTATTTTATACTATTTAAGACAATGTAAATTAGTATAGCAATTATGTACAATGTAAATATAGTATAGAAGGTTTTCAAAATTTTATAAATAGAACCATTAGATAATCCAGCATTACCATTACCAAGCATATATCTAAGATAGCAGAATGAGAACAGACAAGAGATACATACCACTGTTTACTAATGCATAAGCCTCAACCTTTGTGAGATCCTGAGAGACCTCACTGATGTTTCTCATGCATACCTAGCATAGGCCCCATTGAGGGCACCAGCATAAGTACTTGACTCAGACATTGCCTTCAGTAACATTTTTCTCTTACCACTTTCTATTGATCACACATCTACCCAGCCACCATCACATGGCTGTCATAACCTGGGTGGTTATTTCACAGTGTCTCTATTCTTTATTAAGGAACATATGCAATTTGTTTTTATTTATTTTTTCCTTTATCTTGTAATAAGACTGGGGATTAAACAACTTTTATAAAGGACCATTAGACAATACTTTATATTCCATAAGCTTCATGTTTTCTCCTTAACTGCCTTTTTTCCCTCTTTCTCACTACTTTAAAAAATTATTTATAAAATAGTCTTTTTTTTATCCATGTGTCGCCCTGCTGCCCCTCACTTCCCTCCTCCAAATCCTTCCCAGTCAGCCATCAGCCACCTTCCTCCCTATCACCATATCTCCTCTACAAAAAGGGCAAGAAGTCTGAATGTGAGTCAGCTCAACATGGTACAATCACTCCAGGCAAGTGTGATTTCCTCATCCCAATGTCAAGACTAGATTAGGTGTTCCTCTGAAGGGAACAGGCTCTGAGATGCCAGTCCACACATTAGAACACAGTCTAATTCCACCTCTCAAGGCTCCACATACTGCCCATATCAATCTTACCCTTGGAGGGCCTAGCTCCTTTTCCTGATGGTTCCCTATGTTGCTGTTCTTGGTTTAGTGAGCTCCCCAGAGCTCCAGCCACACATCACTGTGAGAATTTTCCTCATAATCCTTACCCCCTTGTATATACAGTCTCCTTCTCTGCTCTTAGCTGGACCAGGAGCTCAGGCTAGTCCTCAGCCATGGATCTGTGCCTCCAGCTCTATTCATTGTTAGATGTAGGTTCTGTGATGACATTTAGGGTGGTTATTCATTTGTTTATAAGAGAAGTCCTGTCCAGGCACCCCCTCCACTATTGGTTGGCGATTCAGCCAGGAATATCCTGTGAGTTCTTGGAGGTTTCCCTAGCACTCTGTCTCTTACCACCCTCACATTGGCTTCCTCTATTAAGATATTCATCTCTTTTTTTCTCCCTCTTTGCTTGCTCCTCTCACTCCACTATCTCCTTCTCTCACAATGTCTTCCAATCTCTTCTTTGTAGCAACCCAGCCTGCTCCCAATTTGCTAAGATCTTCTCTATTTTCTCTCCTTAGGGGGAATCCCTAGATTTCTCACTTAAGTTCCTTCTGATTCCAGGCTGTTCAGGGGTTATGGTTTGCAGGTTGCTTGTTCTTTGCTTTTTGTCTAAAGTCTACTTATGACTGAATACATCCTGTGCCTATCTTTCTGGTCTTGTGATACCTTACTTAGAAGAATATTCTCTAAATCCATCCATCCATTTGCTTGCAAATTTTAGTGTATCTTTTTTTTTTCTTATTGCTAAGTAGTACTCCATTGTGTAGATGTACCACAGTTTGTTAATCCGTTCTTCAGTTGAGGGGCATCTAGTTTGTTTCCAGGTTCTTGCTATTACAAATAATGCTGCTATGAACATAGTTGAGCTAATGATTGGGGTGTGAATGTGCATCTATCTTTAGGTTATATGTCTTAGAGTGGTATTGCTGGATCCTTAGGGAGAGTGACTCTCAGTTTTCTGAGAAACTGCCATACTGCATTCCAGAGTAGCTGAACAAGCTGACACTTCCACCAACAAGGGAGGAGTGTTCCTCTTGCTCCACATCCTCTCCAGCATAGGCTGTCAGCTGTGTTTTTTTATCTTAACCATTCTGACAGGTATAAGGTGATATCTCAAAGTTGTTTTTATTTGAATTTCTCTGATTTCTAAAGATGTTGAGCAATTTTTCAAGTGCCTTTTAGCTATTTGTAATTCTTATGCTGAGAATTCCCTTTTTAGCTCTAAACCCCATTTTTATTAGGTTATTTGGGTTTTGGGGTTCCAGTTTCTTGAGTTCTCTATATTTTAGAGATCAGCCCTTTGTCAGTTGTAAGGTTTGTGAAGATCTTTTCCCTTTCTGTAGGCTGCCATTTTGTCTTACTGACTGTGTCTTTGGCTTTACAAAAGCTTCTCAGTTTCAGGAGGGCCCACTGATTGTTGTTTTTAGTTTCTGTGTTACTGGTGTTATATTTAGGAAGTGGTCACCTGTGGGAATGTGTTGGAGGGTATTTCTCACTTTTTTTTTTTTCTATCAGGTTCAGAGTTGCTAGGTTTATGTTGAAGTTTTTGGTCCACTTGGATTTGCGTTTTGTACAGGGTGATATAGGCTTGGGTCTTCCTGTATTCACTTACATACTACCATCCAGTTATGCCAATACCATTTTTCTTAATAGTATCTTTTTTAATTGAATATTTTTGGCATCTTTGTCAAAAATCAGGTGTTCATAGATGTGTTGGTTAATGTTGGGGTCTTCAATTCCATTCCATTAATCCACAGGTCTGTTTTTAATGCCAGGACCAGGCTGATTTTATTACTGTAGCTCTATAGTATAGCTTCAAGTCAGGGATGGTGATTCCTTCTGAAGTTTTTTATTTAACAAAATTATATTGGCAATCCTTGATTTCTTGTTATTCCATATTAAGTTGAAAATTGTTCTTTCAAAGTCTGTAAAAATTGTGTTGGGATTTTGATGAGGATTACATTGAATCTGTAGATTGCTTTTGGGAATATTGTCATTTTTACTGTATTGATCTAACCAAGAACTTTGGAGACCTTTCAATTTTCTGATATCTCTTTTAATTTCTTTCTTCAGTGACTTAAAGTTTTTGTCAAACAGCTCTGTCACTTCTTTGCTTAGAGTTAGGCCAAAATATTTAATGCCATTTGTACTATTGTAAAGGGTGATGTTTCTCTTATTTCATTCTCAGCCCTTTTATCCTCAATGTATAGGAAGGCTATTGATGTTTTTTAGTTATTCTTGTATGCCCGCTACATTGCTGAAGGTGTTTATCAGCTCTAGAAGTTACCAGGATAAATTTTGTGAGTCACTTATATATACAATCATATCATCTACAAATAGAGATAGTTTGACTTCTTCCTTTCCAATTTGTATCCCCTTAATCTCCTTTTGTTCTCTTATTGCTTTAGATAAAACTTTAAGCACTATACTGAATAGATAAGTGGGGAGAGGACAGCCTTTTCTTTTTTTGATTTTAGTAGAATTGCTTTGAGTTTTTCTCCATTTAGTTTTATGTTGGCTGTTGGCTTATTGCAAATCATCTTTATTATGTTTAGGTATTTTGCCTGTATTCCTGATCTCTCCAGAACTTTTATCATGAAGGAGTGTTGGATTTTGTCAAAGTCATTTTCAGCATCTAATGAAATGATCATGTGTTTTTTTTTGTTCTTTCAATTTGTTTATATGATGGATGGCATTCACAGTTTTTTGTATTTTGAACCATCCCTGAATCTCTAGGATGAAGCATACTTGACTGGGCATTTATAATTAATATAAGTCTCTGCATGATAAATTAGGTAATGACTGATGAGTATCAGGAATGCTGGAAGGGAAGAAACTTCCACTTATAACTTTCATTCTTTCCTTCCTTCCTATTACAATACTTAAAAATGTGAACTGATTCTTAATCCTGAACAATTGGAGGCAAGCCATCAGTAGGATTTGGTGGACCATCTGTAGTTTGCTCATCCTATTTTAGGACACATCCCACAATAGAAGGGTTGCTCCATGCACTGCTCAAAAGCCTTGAACTGCCCTGGGAACTTAAGAGCACATTAGAGTGTTTTGAATAAATGAGCAAGTCAACTGTAAAGAGAGCATCAAGAAGAAAGGACACATTGGGATTCTATTAACTTGGAGATTTGCATAGTACATTTCTAGAAGTTGTATTTCCCGGTTGTTTTGTTCACTTAGTTCCAGAGTGACTCCTAGGATGAGACATTTTCTAGTTCTGGTGTGCTTCCCTACACTGTGGAGAGATTACTACCATAAAATGTGTAGGCTGCTGAAAAGTCCAGGCATTTTATGACACAACTGTCAGTTTCTTTTATCGTGGCTCTAATAGTGGTGTTGTGTGAAATGCATGATTTAAGGTGTATCTACCTATGTCATTCCCATTGCCAAAAACAGGGTGACTTTTAAGACCACAGGTTTATAGGTATGTCAGAGGTTTTGTTTGTTTGTTTGTTTATTGCTTTCATGTCTAATGGCTATCATCACAGACTGAAGAGATTTACTGCAGGCACTAATACATGGGACACACACTCATACAGAGAGAGAGGGAGAGACAGAGACAGACAGAGAGTGATAGAGAGTGACGGAGAGGGGGACAGAGGATGAATCCATGATTTTCTCAAGCATTCATGTATATTTCCCCACAATGGCTAAACTTAAATCAATTTGGTATCTTTACCAAAGCACTTAACTTTGGTATGATATGCATGTATTACTTGTTTGCAAGGTGCAGCAGTCCAAGAATAGTGGGAACCCAATGGTATTTTCTATTTTTACAAATACTTGCAAGTATGTTGGTTACTGCCCCCAATACAGATTGCTTATCTATTAGTTTTTGACACAGTTTTTTTTTCTGACTCAAAAGACTCATATAACTTTGTGTAGTACAATACTGTTTTATTTTCATATCACAACTAATTAGAGATTTTGAGGAATACAGGCTTATGAAAGAAAGTGAGAGCCATTTGTCTGCTAAGAATTGATTTTTATCCAAGACAGATTTTTTTTTTCTGAAAAGAACAACTAGATTCCAGAGATAAAAACTAGTGCCTCAAGTACTCCATCAGTGTCAGAGAGTAGACCTCTTGCTTTCACGCTTTGTTTCTAACATAGGGCACTAAGAATTCAGTAACAGATACCTGTTAGGTCCAAAGGTTGGAAAGTTGTGTTCTCTATTCTCAAGTCTTGGGGTTTGGACTGTTTTTACAGCTTCCTGGAAGGTAGAATGTGAGGGTCAAGGTGAATTTGACCTCTGAACTCTATACTCAAGATGTATACTAATACATGAGTATATGTGCATACACAGGATCTAAAGACACTTCAAGCAAAAATGATTTCACCAGTAACAATGATTTCATTTTGACTTTCTGTATTCTTTGTATTTTCTGTAATGAATATGGTATCTACTCATTCATATAAACCAACTAAAGTTTACTATAATCCCTATGTCTTCCTTTACATGGTTTAAGCTATGTTCACCTCATTGAAATATTCTTCTCTTAGAAATGATCAGGAAATACTTATCTTCTACTTCCCCCTCAGAAAAGTGTTTGTCTTCTTTCCTTCCTTCCTTCCTCCCTCCCTCCCTCTCTTTTTTCATTTTAAAGGAAGTCCCTACTAGTCTTCACCTATATCCATTCCTGATCTCTCTTCTTTTAATTTTTGAAGCAGAGGTTCACACTTCAGCACCTCCATGGCTTAGTTTTCACTTATGTAGCCAAGAATGTTCTTAAATGCATGCAAAGCTAATCTTTCATACACATAACCAGTGCCTAACTTTTGGGCTCTTTTTAAGCTGGTATGTTATTTGACATTTTAATTTCAAAAACATTTGAAGCCTTCAAATTATGTTTCATATTCCCAACAGTGAATAACAGTTGCTAGGCTTTAAACAAATCTACTGAGAGACAAAATTTGAAGATGGCTTCAAATGTTCCTGAACCTAATGATAGAAAGTCTTTCAATTATGAGCAGCTGAAGTGCAGCTGAAAAGGAGATTTAGAATCTGTTGTTACCTTCATTGTGCCAGTTCTTAGGAAGTTCACCCTCATCAGTTTGTTATGATTTAATAACCACTGACAAATCTGGCTCTCCCCTTCCATAGTCATAATCTCAAAATGCCAACTACCTCCCGTTGTCTTGAGCATTCACTGCTAAAGATCTGGATAGTGCAATTGGGTTTCATTTAATACCATAGTCAAATAGACAGAGGACAGATGGGGCCACTTTTATAAATCTGCATGTATGTCTACACTGGAGTCATTTCCCCACACAACTTGAAGATCTACATTACTGGCTATAGAAATACATAATTGAGGAGCTGGAAGAAAGTGTGGGTGGGTATATTATTAGCCACTTCCTCTCTCCTATATCAGTCTTTTAGAGAAAAAAAAAACTGAGCTGAACTTTAGTTCATTCTTAGGGCAGAATTCCCAGAATTACAAAAGCAACATTGAGAGGTAATTGAATATACTCAGATTTAGGTCTTAATTACCTTTTTGATTGGAGGTTTATCTTTAGCATGGTATTTTGATAATATAACAAGCCCAATTATTTTGTATGATCTCCCACTGTGCTAAGGAAATGCAGACTGTAATTTTGAGATAAGTAAGTTCTGTGGAAATAATGTTGTAAGAGTGTATCAATTATGGCTTTTAGTTATATTTTTACCGGTATTTAAGTATTCCCAAATGACTGAATTTTAACAATGCCATGTTCATCTCTAACTTAGGCATCTTTTAGTACTAAGAGTCAGTCACATGGTTGAACTTATAGAGAAAGCTTAAGCACCAAGAATGATGGTGAAAGTACTTAACATTGTTTTTCTTTTAAGGAAAACAGTTTAACTCACAAAATTATCCAATTTTTATTTATGTATGTATAGTAGAAGTGTACAATTGTGTTCTATGACTGAGGCCAAAAACTCAAGCATATCTGTGAAATTCAACATCCACACTAAGAGAAGAGGTGGGTGAACAACTAAGGACCTGTGCATCAGGGTGGGAAGTAGGTAAAGAAGACACTTTCCAGCCTGAGAAGACCTGTGATTGGGTTTAGGACACCCCTTTCTCTGCTAAATGCTTTTCTCATGGGCAAAATATAGAACTGCAATATTTCAGATAAATCAGGGAGGGGATAAAAAGACCATTTTAGCTTCATGGCAATTTTAAACAAATTGCTTAATCCACAGGGTTGGTAACCTCTGGGTCAGATACTATTTTCTCTTCTCTTCTATAATTCATCTTTCTTCCTAATTCAGCACAGACTGCCAGATGAGCTGCTGACTGTCGGAATTCACTGCTAGAGTTAGCGTGTATCTTACCAGTTCTCAGAACTGCCTTTAGAGTCAAATGTGCACTTGACAGAAAGGCAGGCTTTGCAACACCTAAAACATGGCCAGCCTCTTAATTTCCCTTTTTTCAATTACTCCATGGAAATGAGGGATCCTTCCAGCCTGTTGATTCCACCTAAAATGTATTTGGCTCTTCTGAAATAGGCCTTGTCTGCTCATAGTTTAGCAGTTCATACCTATGCTTTGATTGTTAATGACCTATAGATTGTTATATGTCACATGGAGAAATCTGAATACTTTCTAACTTCATTCTTTTTTATCCTATGGCAATATTTAAAATATCAGCACTGTTAGTACTGAGTTTTTTAGGTTCTTATGCTGGTTGATGCTGATAGTCAGTCTTATAGAATCTTGGACTATCTGTGAGATAATCTTCAAAACAGGCTTGTGAAATAATTTCTTGATTGGGTTTGTTTTGGTTGGAATACCCCCTTCTCTCTCAACTATGGGCACCACTACTGGGCTGGGGTTTTGACTGAATAAGAAAGAGAAAGTAAGTTGAGTTTTAGCATTTGTTGCCTTTTACTTCTTGATCATAGACAAGTGCCTGCTCTCATGATACAACCAAAATGGATCATAGTCTAGAACTATAATTTAAAATCAAAGGAAAAATAATGAATACAATAAGTGTGTTGTAGTTTTTTTGTTACAATTCATTTATTTTAATTATGTGTGTTTTGTCTGCATGAGATTATATGTGCCACCTGTATGTAGGAGCCAGAAAAAATGCACTGGAAACATTGTACCTGTGGTTACAGGCTATTATGAGTTTCACTGTGCATGCTGACAACTGAACTAATTTCTTTGCAAAATCAATGCATGCTCTTAACTGGTAAATTATTTTTCTACTCCAAGTCAAATAAGGTTTCATGTATGCAACCATTACATCAAAATTGGTTATTGGTCCCCTTCTCTATTATAACTATGTTATTTGAGATGGATCATAACTCTTCTGAATGAGCTTCAAGATCTTAATGGTTCTAGACTTTAGTGAGTTAGAGTAACTTGTCAAGTACTGTTGTTAAGGAAGGTATTTCCACAGTGTTATAGGGAAAGAAGTGTAAATAGAAAGCATAAAAATTTTCAATAAAAGAACAAACATATAGCATTGAGACCTGAGGTTGGAAGAGCATTTTGGAGGAATTAGCATAGTTCAGATAGATTATAAAGGGTTTAAAAGGCTTCTTATGGTGAATAACTTTTTTTTTATGTGTTGTTGCATTTGGTGTGCCAGAATTTTGTTGAGATTTTTTTTTATCAGTGTTCATGAAGGAGATTGGTCTGTAATTCTCTTTCTTTGTTGCATCTTTGAGTGGCTTGAGTATCAGGGTAATTGTGGTCTCATAAATAGAGTTTGGCAATGTTCCTTCAGTTTCTACTGTATGGAACAGTTTGAGGAGTATTGGTATTAGCTCTTCTTTGAATGTCTGGTAGAACTCTGCACTAAAACCATCTAGGCCTGGTCTTTTTTTTCTTTAAGAGACATTTTTGGAATCAAATTGAAGACCCAGAAATTAAACTACACACCTATGAACACTTGATTTTTGACAAAGAGGCCAAATATATTCAATGGAAGAAAGATAGTATCTTCAACAAATGATGTTGGCATAACTAGATGGTAGTGTTTAGAAAAATGAAAATAGATCCAAACCTGTCACCTTGCACAAAATTTAAATCCAAGTGGATCAAAGACCTCAACATAAACCCAGCTACACTGAACTTGATAGAAAATAGTGGGAAATACTGTCCAATGCATTGGTACTTGTAACCACTTCCTAAATACAACACCAGTAGCACAGACACTAAGAACAACAATCAATAGGTGGGACCTCCTAAAACTGAGAAGCTTCTGTAAGGCTAAGGACACAGTCAATAAGACAAAAACTACAGCTTAAAGAATGGGAAAAGATTTTTACCAACCCTATGAGTGACAGAAGATTGATCTCTAAAATATATAGAGAACTCAAAAAACTAGAGCCCTAAACACTTAAATCCCAATTAATAAATGAGGTTCAGAACTTAAAAGGGACTCCTCAGCAGAAGAATTACAAATGGCTGAAAGGCACATGAAAGAGAACATCTTTAGCCATCAGAGAAATGCAAATCAAAACAACTGTGAGATACTACCTTACACCTGTCAGAATGGCTAAGATTAAAAACACAGATGACAGCCTATGCTGGATAGGTTGTAGAGCAAGGGGAACACTCCTCTATTGTTGGTGGCAGTATAATCTTCTTCAGCCACTCTGGAATGCAGTATGGCAGTTTCTTACAAAACTAGAAATCAATCTCCCCAAGGATCCAACAATACCACTACTGGGTGAATACCCTAAAGATGCACATTCACACTCCAAAGGCATTAGCTCACCTATGTTCATAGCAGCATTATTTGCAATAGCAAGAACCTGGAAACAACCCAGATGACCCTCAACTGAAGAATGGATTAACAAACTGTGGTACATCTACACAGTGGAATACTACTCAGCAGTAAGAAAAAAATGATATCCTAAAATTCACAGGCAAATGGATGAATTTGGAGAATATCCTCCTAAGTGAGGAATCACAAATCCTGAAAGATAAGCAGGAGATATACTCACTCATTAGTGGACTTTAACCAAAAAGCAAAACATGTCCAAGCTGCAAACCACAATCACTGAACAGCTTGGATTATGAAACACCTTGGACTGGCATCTTGGAGCACACTCCCTCCAGAGGAATACCTGACCCAGTCTTGATGTTGTGGTGAGTCAAGTGGAGCTGCTTCAAGTTGAAGCTGAACTAAGCTACCTTGGCACCTTGGGACCTCCTGCTCTTGCTGGGGAGGAGATAAATTGATGGGGAGAAGAGAGAATGACTGGGATGGGTGGGAGTCAGAAGGGATTTTGAACAGGGGGATACATAGATAAAAAATATGACTTCATTCATAATAAAAAATGTAATAAAAAGAATCAGCTAACATACATAAACACACACACACACACAGAGAAAGAAAGGGAAAGAGAGAGAGAGAGACAGAGAGAGACAGAGAGAAAACTAATATCAAAGAAGGAGCAATTACCAATAGCAATAGAAACAATGTAATTAGAAAGAAAAGCAATACATTTATTGATTTTATCTTCTCTAGCATAAGAATTTAGAATTCTTTATCAACAAATGTGTATGATTGTCCCTTCCTCAAATTTTTACTTGCTTGTTAATATCAACACTTTCACTCATTACAAACAGCATTAGGAATTAATTTCTGAGCATTTTTCTTGTCAGCATTGCTTTTAACCACAATACTAACAACAATAAGAAATGTAGGAAATCAGGTTGCCATTTTATAAATGGGTGTGGCTCCTGCTCTAACTCTGCCATACTTATTTGACAACAGATGACCTCTATGAGTTTTTGGTGGCGAGGTGTGTGCTGTAAGGGAAGGACAGCATGGTGTCTAGCACAATGGAGGGAGTGAACAAAGGTTAGTGGGATGCAAACCCTTCCATACAGAACAAGCTAAGATCAAGTCAGAGATCTGAAAGCCATGTATTGAGCAAAGTTCTTGATTTGAACCTTAGAATTTTATTAATGTATCTCTGAAGCACCCGGCTTCATTTTTAATGTGTATGAACTAATACTATGGTTTATCTTTTCTTTTAATACCCTTAGAAAAATTTTGTATGAGAATTGTTCCATATATGAAACTGTTTCAGAGTCAATTGTGTTCTAGATTTCATTTTAGTGTTTAACATAATTGAAATATTAACTTTATAGCCATACATATGTAAACTTATCCTCTTTGTAAATGTTGAAAGTGAAGTTAAATATGCTATCACTCTATGCTTCCAATGTCCTCCCAAAAGACAGATTTTGGTCACTTGTTCTTTACCAAGCTTCAGTTTTGGGTTCTTTTCTTATTCTTTGCAGAAATTTATGCAGACATTTACTCACTGAAACGATTAATTTTGATAGCCAACTTGATTCAATTTGAGAGTACCTAGGAGGTAAGTAAAGCATTCTTTTAGGTGCATGTGTGAAAGCGTCTTCAGAAATATATCCTTATGCTTAGTTTGATTGCAAACTTGGTTCAAAAAAGAATAACAGGAGAAGAAGAGTCTCCATTTGAGGTTGTCTACATTATGCTGCTCTTAGTGAGGGATTTCCTACATGGTGGCTCATGACCATCTTGAACTCCATTTTTAAGAGATCTGACTCCCTCTGTGCCCTGAGGGCACAAGACTCACACATGGTTCAAAGATGTACATTTGGCAAAATATCCATATACATAAATTAAAATAAAAAGAATGAAATACTGGTTAATAGTTGATATTTAAGAACAAATAAAAATAGTTCTTTTCTATTTCTAGAACTTTCAGAGTTGGTTGATATTGTTTTTTTAACCTTTTTTATTATGAATAAAGTCATACTTTTTATCCATATGTCCTGTGGATATATATTACATATTTAATAAAATATAAATATTAGAGAGGAAGTAAGTTCTTACTTTGACTACTAACAATATGATATTCAAATAGACAAACAAAAAAAACACACAAAAAATTGCCAAATCTTGCTAAAACAAGATAAAAAGACTTTAAAAATATCCTACTTCTCAAAAAACTTTGTCAGACATGCTAGGCCTATAGGCCAAAGATAGATGATTCAACAACACAAAAAAAATTTGAGTGACTGTCCAGGCAGCCAGCTGTTTCATTTCTTACATTTTTAAATGTTTCTATTTACTTAATATTATTTACTTCTTAGGTCTCTAATAAATTGAAAGATGAAAGAGCTAATAATTATAGTTATTTTATAACAATATTTTTTAAAAAGTTAAAATAAGTTTAAAGGATATCAAAATATAGTATTTAGTTAATAATACAAGTTAAATACAAAATAAACTAAATACAATCCTTTAAACTCACAAAAATAAAATAAATAATACAATACATTCTTCAATCTGTCAATAGTTAATAAACTAGACATTCCTTATATAATGATTGCTTATATATTACTATATACAATTATTATACCCATTATATATCTTTCCTATGTTAATTAAAACTTTCTTTTTTATTTTTGACACAAAAGGGGATATGTGGATATATATTACATATTTAATAAAACCTAAAGTATCCCCTTGTTCAAACTCCCTTTCCCCTCCCATTCCTCCCAATATAATCATCAATGTGGAGACCAGTATAATTATAATGAACCAAACGGAAAAAGTAGGTGCAGAAATCTCTCTAAACTTTCAAATAATATAGCTCTTAAAGTATTGCTATCACAGTTTGTTTGAGTTCCATATTTGATTAAATATATTATTCATAATTTAGTAAGTCTGTTGATGAGCATGCTTAAAACAGACTGAGGAGAAAGCATTATCTTGTAGTATTTTTCTGGAAATCTATACATACATTTACATATATGATTTGTCATTCATGCATTAAGAAGATGAGCAATTTTGTTGTGTAATAAGTCACTTGTTACTATTTAACCAAATGCTTTCTCCACTTAGCAGTGAAGATGAAGTATATTTGTAGCTTTTTGTTGTTGTTATCCTTTGTTCATTGTACATGGAACTGGGTTCCATAGGCTAGTTCCCTATAAGAAGATCATATAATTTGACAATGTTCCCATTCTGTTTCCTTGTACCCTCTTTTCATTTCCTGTTAGATATTTTCCTTTTTCTCAAACAATCTTTCTTTTTTTAAAAAATATCATGTTAAAAATACATATATAATTTTGTATGTTTATATGAATTTCATTATTCACAAGTGAATAGAAATGTGATTTTTGTCTGAGTCTTATTAAAGTTTCTTAATGTGATACCCTCTAGTCACATCCATTATTCTGTAAGCACCATGATTTTGTTCTTTTTATAGCTAAATATATTTGTACACAAGGAAAAAGGAAGATACCAAATAGGAAGAGAATAGTTAGAGCTGGAGGTACAGCAATATAATCAACTACCCTGAACAGGGACAAATGCTATGCTGCAGTAGAGGAAAAGTCATTAAATATTACTGAAGAAAAGGATGGTTGGCATTCATATTCTCTAAAAGAAAATGAACATTTTTGTTCCTAGTCACATTGTACCTGATGGATGAGATGAAATACCCTTTTACATTTTAATCGAGTTGGATAAGCTTTAGTTTCTTTTCTCAAAACCACTCTTTGGTCATTACCAATGTCTTGCAAGCATCAGCTCTTTCTGGACATTAATTTGATATAATTCATTAGTCTTCCTGACACATCTTACAGATTTGTGCTAGTCTTTGAAATTGCCCTTGATTAACCTTCTCTTCTAACTCTTTTGACTTTTTCTCAGAAAACCTATGCTTCTTAGTAAAATAGAGCCCTGCCTTATTGGTGAGCTGAGGTCCTTCATATCTTCATTGAGAACTGACTAAGAGTCTTCTGGTATTCTTCATTGTCATTGCATTAAAAAATTTTAGGAGTCAAATTAGCTATAAAACAAAACTTATTTTACACAGGATATTTTTCTTCTTTTATGAATAAAGTCATATTTTTTATCCATGTATCCCTTTGTTCAAACTCCTTTCCCCCTCCTGCCCCTCTCAGTCATTCTTTCTTCTCCCCATCTCTTTATCTCCTCCCCCGCAGGACAGGAAGTCTCAAGGTGGCTTAGCTCAGCATCCACTCCAGGCAGATCCACTTTCCTCATCCCAACATCAAGACTGGGTCAGGTGTTCCTTTGGAAGGAATGAGTTCAAAGGTGCCGCTCCAAGGTGCTTCAGATCCAAGCTGTACAGTGGTTGTGGCTCGCAGCTTGGACATGCTTAGCTTTTTGCTTTTTTTTTTTGTTTATAGTCCACTAATGAGTGAGTACATCCCCTGCTTATCTTTCTGGTTTTGTAAGACATCACTCAGGAGAATATTTTCCAAATCCATCCATTTGCCTGCAAATTTTAGGATATCATTTTTTTAACTGCTGAATAGTACTCCATTGTGTAGATGTACCACAGTTTGTTAATCCATTCTTCGGCTGAGGGACATCTAGGTTGTTTCCAGGTTCTTGCTATTAAGAATAATGCTGCTATGAACATAGTTGAGCTAATGCCTTTGGAGTGCAAATGTGCATCTTTAGGGTATATGCCCAGTAGTGTATATCCCCTCTCTCCTTGGGGAGATTGACTCCCAGTTTTCTGAGAAACCACCATAAAAATAATAAAAGAAAAGTTAAGCATAAAGAAAATGGAGTCCCTCCCAATAGAACAGATACGGATAAACTATAATGCCTTACTAAATTCTATTTATACTACAGTTTTACAATTGGGTTTTTTATATTTGATTCAATAAAGCATGAATTTAAAGTGTAATTTTCTCCAAAGTGGTGAAAATCTTGATATCTATTTATTGCCCATGCTCTTTCCAATCAGGACACTGTCCAGAGTTGTACTAATGTGAAATTGTGATACAACCTTCACCAAGTAGAAGAGCAGTCCGGGTTACCCAGCTTCACTGCTACTAGAAGGGAATTAAGATGTTCCAAGTGTTATTGTTATTGCAGTAACTGGATAGAGACCTCATACTCAGCATGTCTAGGAAACAGCTTTGTTAAATCAGAAGTTCTATGCATTGTATCTGTTGTATGATCAAAAGATAGTGGGAAGGTAAATCTAATGATTTGGTTCAGTTTTATGATCTAACTTAAAATTAATGAGGACACCTGTGTTTTTCATTCTCCAGTTCTTGGATCCTTCCTGGCTCTAATTCTTGTCTGCTAGCAGCTGAAATAAGTTTCTTTTCATATCTGTGGTCACTACTACACCCAGTTCAACCATGCAATTGATTATTGTAACAGGTGGGTGCTGGCCCCACCTGGCCAGAAGTCCAGACCCTCCTGCAGTTATTTTTCTCCCCCCAAATGACTCAGATGCTTATATTAATTTCATACTGTTTGGTCTATGGCTTAGGCATAGCTTTTTCCTCTTAATTCAATCAATTTCCAATATCTGTCCTGCCACGTGACTCTTGGCTTACATCTTTCTTCCTGGGTGCCTCAATCATATCTCTCTGACTCCACTCTTCTCCTTCCTATGCTTTGATTTCTCCATCTACTTCTTCTACAGTGCCTGCCATGGTCAAAACAGTCCTTCATTCGCAGCATATATACATCCCACATCACTTCCCTTTTTTTGTCTGTTTAAAAAAGGTTTCAATTTCAACATAGCAAAAGTACATATGACGAAAAAGCTATCAAGCGAGAATTACAGTTACAATATCTAGTCTATTTATATTTAACATAATTAAAGAAAATATTCTATTGTCTAACTTATCCTTGTGAGTCTACAGTTTCATATCTAATATACCTTTTGTTGTGGAGAAGAGAGAATGACCTGATGTGGTGGGAGGGGGAAGGGACCTTGAATAAGGATATACAAGGATAGAAAGTGTGACTTCTTTGTTCATAATAATAAAATAAAATAAAAACAGAAAAACAACTGAAATCTGATCTTCTAATCTACTTCAGTATTTTTAGTTGAATACACAGGAATAGTCATTATTTTCTCATTGCAGGCAAATTATTTTCTATTATCATTGTTCCCCAAAAATACTATATCCACTATCAATATGTTATCATTACTACATAAAATCCCTTGCTTTAAAACTTTCAAATAAATTATCTTTTGATAAAAACATAAAATTATTGCCTTCATTTTAAAATAACTATGTGATTCTATCTTTGAATATGCTCCCTATAATTTTTTTCTACTTGTGATCATATTATTTGTTGTCATTTTTGTAATCTTTGTTGAATTTATGTATTCATTTTGTCAATTTCTTTACTTTTATTTTTTCGTTTATTAAAAATATATTTTTTTCACATAATATATCTGATTATTTTTTCCACTTCCTTTTTGTCTCTCATTAGAAATTAATAAGCTTCTGTAAGGGTTCATATATAAATATGATACAAATTCATTTATATATTTATATAGTAAAATATGTCATATATTTTTAAAAAACAAATACTATCACATGAGAGTTAGACAAGACAAAAAGAAGCAAAACAGCTCAAGAGAAGGTTCAAGAATCACATGCCCATTCATGTGTACTCTCACATAAAACATAAAAAAATCTAAGCAAAACTATATCTATTCTTAACAAATCTTCAACAGAATGATATAATATTACCCAAATAAACAAAAAGTGACAGCAACTTCCAAAATCTAGAAATGACAGAGATGACATTTGTCTGCCTGGACAGTCATTTAAAGTTCCTTTGTAATGTTGGGACATCCATCTTCAGTCTACAGGCCCTGAGTTTCTGGCATACCTTTCAGTGCTGCAGAAAATCTGGCATAGTGTCTTATGATGTGAATATCATTCTTTAAATAAAGAAATTGTTTTGGCCTATATCAGGCATCATAGGTAGGCAGGGAAATCAAAGCATAGAGCATAGGTAGGAGGAGGAGGAGGAAAGAGTCAGGAAAGATCAATCTAGATGCCCAAGAAGAAACATGTAAAGGAACACAGGTGAGCCATGGGCCACAAGGCAGGACAGATGATTGGAAATAGGTTAAATTAAGACGAAGGAGCTAGCTGGAAATAGGCCAAGAAGGATGAAATTAATATGTGTCCGTGTGTTTCTTTGGGACTTTGAGATTTCTGGTTCAGAAAAGTGGTAGTGGACAGAACCATGGGCCTAGGTGGGCCTAAAGCCTGTTAATCTTCTCTTCAAGGTGCTTCCTCAGCTGTTTAATTATAGAGAAAGAAAACCAATGTCATCATTTGTTAGAATATTAAATCCTATCCTAGACTGGAAAAGGAGATGTTCCATATACCCCACTCTAAGAACTGTGATTTCCTTAAGGGATTGTTACAACTTGATTTTCATTGAAAGCCAAGATAGTAAAACATTTTCCTTTAAAACACATTCCTATCTTAGTACTGAGGCTATTTTCTCTTCTCATTTACCAGTTGACTACCAAGCATAGGCTTCTACAGATTTCATGCAATGGAATCCAGAGCTGAAGTTTCAATTTGTTTTCTACCTCAAATATTTAGTTTTATCTTATTAGTCCATTGTTTCCTGTGGTGCACTGTTTCTCCTGAGGACCCAGAAGTCTATTTTTTTTCTTTCTCAGATAATACTTTTCCAGGATTTTCTGTTGTCACTAATCTGTTCTTTCAGCTATTCCTTTGCCCTCTTGGGGAACTCATCCTAATATATGGATCTGGATTTAACTATATTTTTAATATATTATGATTTTCTTCTCTTTTTTGGGGAGGGGGCTTTTTGCCTTACAAGCATTTTTTGGGGGGGAGCTTGATGTGTATAATGAGATCTCAGATTAGTTAATTGATGTGAGAAGGCCTAGCCAAAGTAGACAGCATCATTCTTTAAGTTTGGGTACTAGACTGTGTGAGTTGAGCACCTGCCTGCATGTGTTTGTTCTCTTTTATTCTTGACTGTGGGTCTGGTTTATTTTTTACTGCCTTCACTGCTCCACAATGATAACTGTAACCTGGAATTGTAAGGCAAATAAACCCCCACCTTCTGCTCAAGATCTAATTTATTTATCACTACTTGTAAGGCCTCAAAACAATCATTTTTTTTCTTTTGTGATAGTGGTTTTATAAAGGTTTCTTAAGTGAGTGATGGACTTCATGATGTAGTGAGAAAATAGTAATAAAAAATGCATTGTTTTTTACTCATATTTTATAACTTGCATGTGAGATTAACCTTGAGATTGTACCATAGTTAATGTTGCTCTTCTTCTAGTATAAACCAAGACTCTTCCTCTATCAACAATATTAATAAACAATATATTAATAGTTAACAATATAAAAAGACTATAAGAAAAAGCTTAAATGAATGAAGAACACTACTATTTTAGATCCAATTAAGAATCCATTTACATGAAAATAGTAGAATGATCATTACTAATAACTCTATTGCTTCATTTGAATCTATCTAAAAGAGTTAGCATTTGAGACTGTTTTCTCTAATCTTAAATTTTGGTTTTGTTACATGATAATATGCATTTTTTGAGAAATGATTTCTTCCCAGTTTTCCAGTGGTTTTCTTTTTTCTCTACTTCAATTAGTGTGATTATTATGAGGAAATTAAAATGCAGAATTCATAATGTGTTTTTGAGGAAAGGAGCAGGGTGTTTTTCCATTTGACTTGAATTATAAAAGAAGTGTTTTGACTCTCAAAGCTCACTCTCCTTGAGCACCCTTCTTTCTCCAGGCAATATGAACAGCCCATCCTTTCCTGCCTCTTATCTTCCCAAATTCAGTAGGGAACATTTTTTTTTAAAAAGCCATTAGCTAACTTTTTTACACTTTGATACTACATAATATTGATTGAGGTCAATAAGACATATTGGGACATTTCTATGGGAGTACAGATCCCTGACCCCAGCATTAATTTGAAGTTCCTTATCATAAAAAGAGCCTGGTTATTGATATGGAAATCAGGATGCCAAGTTCTGATGAGCTCCCATTTTCAGCAGTCATTCTTTAAAAGGACTGACCAAAGCAGCAGCTCTGCTTTGCAAGCAAAGATAAAGATTGCCCAAGGTCGGCTTCAGAGTATGGCCTTGCTTGCACCTTGCAGCTGGAGCTTCCAGACTGGATGATAAGAGGAGTTACATCTATAAAGCAAAAACAATGACTGCCTTTTTTTCTTCCACAATAAAAATGTCTCATTAATATACTGTTAGTTATTTGTTGCAAAAGATTCCAATTTATCATAGCAATTGGAATTGTTAAAAGTCTTAACATTTTATTTGTGTGTGTGTGTGTGTGTGTATCTGCGGGCATGTGTATGTATCAGTGTGTGTGAGAGTATGTATCTGTGATGTGTGTGTATGTGTGTGCGTGTGTGTGTACAGATGTACTACGGCATGGTTATAGATGGAGATCAGAGAACAACTTATGGAGCTGGTTCTCTGCTTCTATTACATGGGTTTTGGAAGGAAACTATTAGGCTTGGTAATAAGTGTGTTTACCAACTGAACCATCTTATTGCCCAGCAATCAGTGCCTTAGGGATGAGGAAATAAGTTTCAGGAAGACAAATGGATTATTATTCATTGATTTGTAGTCATACCATTCATAGCATTAAATCATTAGACATCTAGAATAATTATTTTGGTATAATAAATATATTTAGACATCTACTTCATTAAAAATATGAAAACACACATACAGACATATAGACACGTACATGGGGGCAGGGACACACACCTCAACTAAATTATAGCTATTAAATAAAAGCTATTAAATTTGTATAATTTATAAAAAAATGGAAACATAACTATGCATATTATGAAATATCAGAATAAAGATGATTACTAAATATATTAGCAAATTTGAAGAATTTATATACATTAAGTGAGAGTACACAAAAATTAAGGTATTAGAAAGCTGATGTATTAAATAATTCTTCATGTATTTGATCAAGTTAGGACATCTATATCAGTTCTCAAATAATAAAAGACATTTAGCTCATCCTTTCAGGGCTACTAACTTTTCTGTATAGGATTCTTTGCCATTAAGTCACTAGAATCAATTTTTTTATTTAAGAATTTTTAAAATTTATTTTACATACCAAGCACAGATCTCTCTCTCATCTCTTCTCCCACTCCCCTCAGCCTTTCCTCCATCCCCTCCTCCAAAGAAGTAGGGTCTCCCATGGCAAGTCAGCAATGCCTAGTGTATTCAGATGAGGCAGATCCAGGCCCCACCCCCTTGCATCAAGATTGTGCAAGACGTCCCAACATAGATAATAAGTTCCAAAAAGCCAGCTCATGCACCAGGAACAGATCCTCATCCCACTACCAGGGATCCCTCAAATAGACCAAGCTATGCAACTGTCTTCCACATGCAGAGGTCCTAGTCCAATTCCATGCAAGCTCCACACCTGTCTCCCTGAAGTTCCTGGGTTCCCACTAACTTGGTTTAGTTGTCTATCACGGTAAAAACCCGCCGAGAGGTATGTTTTAAGTGAGGTTTATTTTGTTAGAATCACTTATAAAATAGAGGTTTTAGCAACGCCCCAAAGTCGCCGTGTTCTCTCGCCGACTGGGAGCCCCCGCGAACCGGAAGTCTTTCTCCTTCGCCAGTGCTCTGCATCAGAGACCTGAGAGAGCTCTGCGCCTGTGTCCCTCTCTCTCTAGGCTTTGTCCGAATCCTGATCTCAGTGGCCACGCCTCTCTCTCTCAGCTTTTGTGTTTTGTTGTGACTCACACACACATATACAGTTTTTGATTTCCCACTACAGTTGTCTTTGTAGATTTCCCCCTCATGGTCTTAACACCTCTTTCTCATATAATTCATCTTCTTTCTCTTCAGTTGAATTCCTGGGGCTTGGCCTGGTACTTGGTTGTGGATATCTGCATTCACTTCCATCAGTTACTGGATGAAGGTTCTAAGATGACAGGGATTACCTGGGTAAGGCATCCTCTCCACTATTGCTAGTAGTGTTATAAAAGCTGGTGTGTTATGAGTCTGAGTCATATACCAAACAGTTTATAATTAGTATAAGCCTCTGAATATTTATTTCATAAGAGGCTGCAGGATCAAGAGTGGAAGAGATTTGTTTGTACAGAGGGCCTAAACAGCTCAGAAAAACTTCTGACTATATCCCTATATTGCCATTTCCCTTACCCTCAGTTTTCTCAAGAAATCTCCTTAATCTCTTTTCGTTCCCTTATTGCTTTAGCTAAAACTTTGAGAACTTTATTGAATAGATAAGGGGAGAGAGGATATCCTTGTCTAGTTCCTGACTTTAGTGGGATTGCTTTGAGTTTTTCTCCATTAAGTTTGATACTGGCTGTCGGCTTCTAGTAAATCACCTTTATTATATTTAGGTATTCTCCCTATATTCCTGATCTCTCCAAGGCTTTAATCATAAAGGAGTGTTGGATTTTGTCAAAGGCTTTTTCCGCATCTAAGGATATGATCATGTGGTTTTGTTCCTTTAGTTTGTGTTTATATGATGGATAACATTTATGGTTTTTCAAATGTTAAACCAGCCCTGCATTTCTGGGATGAAGCCTACTTGGTCATGGTGGATAATATCTTTTATACATCGTTGCATACGGTTTGCCAAAATTTTTTTTTCCTTCTTTATTTTGTATTTAACAAAAAAACAGTAACATGAATTTAAAATGAGGAAAAGTTAACAATAACTATGAACAGGATAAGAATCATAAGCATGGCTTATAAAGGGTGGTAATGCAAATAAGATTACTACACATATATTTACTATGTGTTCAGCTTTCCCTCTGAATTTTTTTTTTTTTTTTTTTTTTTTTTTTTTTTTTTTTTTTTTTTTTTTTTTTTTTTTTTTTTTTTTTTTTTTTTTTTTTTTTTTTTTTTTTTTTTTTTT
>PVIH01002351.1:118081-193183 GCA_004025045.1 Sigmodon hispidus | reverse complement strand
TCAGGGTTTGCCTGGTTGTGGCAGGGTCCTCCATGTCCCCAGACTCAGGGTTTGCCTGGTTGTGGCAGGGTCCTCCATGTCCCCAGAGTCAGGGTTTGCCTGGTTGTGGCAGGGTCCTCCATGTCCCCAGAGTGAGATTTGCCTGGTTGTGACAGAGTCCTGTGTTTCCAGTGCTTTTGTTTTGGCTCAACCCCTTTCTTTGTTTCTATCAAAATAACACCTGGGGTTCTTGCAGCTTTGCCTCACAAAAGCTGCTTTAAGATTATTATTTTAAAATTTAATTATTTGTGTGTGGGGAGGTGTGCAGGTGCCTGTGGAGTCTGGAAGAGGTTGTGCATCTCCTGGAACTATAATTACAGGCAGCTGTGGACTGCCTTCTGCGGGTGCTAGGAACTAAACTGCACTTTCTGCAGGAGCAGTTTGTGCTCCTATCCACTGAGTTACCTTTCTTCCCTTAACCTTTCTAATGTGCAAGATCTTACTATGTGACCCAAAGACCTTTTAAAAGGCATCAAAGTCAATTCTTAGAATTTAACAACTATGTGACTTTTGCCTTCGTGTGGGTGGAGATGGCAATAGGGTTGAATTTTCTGTCAAGACTTAGTATAATAAAACATTGGCTTATTAAGGGTGTGTTTCCATGTAAGATTATTGCATAAGGAAGTGAAGAACTGGACAGTGCTGGGTTGTACTGCATTTTTAATCTATCAAAGCAGATTGTGGGCTTAGATAAATTTGTTTGAATCCTAGCTTTGTAATCTGTCAGATATGTTGCCCTGGATAAGTTATTTAACCTCAGAGCCTCAGTTTCCTCGTCTGTAAAGCCCGTTTGTTCTTAATAAACAACCCGTAGAGTTAGTATGTAAATTGAAGGATTCAGTACAGTATTTGTGACTGGCATAGAAATTATGTTCAGTAAATAGCTGCTATTGTCAGTGTTAATGACTCATTGTATTTTGTTTATGCCAGTTGTAAGGCTTCTTGTCCTTGCCTCGGCCATTATTTACTGTAGCAACTGAGGTAAAACCCCCGTGTCCAATAAATGAGCCATCTTTACCTTTCTCTCACATCACTTTAGCTTGTCTCCTTCTCCACAGGAGTTGAGGTTGGGAAGGACCAGGAATTTGCCATTGACACCAAGGGGGCAGGAGGCCAGGGGAAGCTGGATGTGACAATCCTGAGCCCTTCACGAAAGGTTGTGCCATGCCTGGTAGCCCCAGTGGCTGGCCGGGAGAGCTACACAGCCAAATTCATCCCTCGGGAGGAGGGACTGTTTGCAGTAGATGTCTCCTATGATGGACACCCAGTGCCTGGGAGCCCCTATACTGTGGAGGCCTCACTACCACCAGATCCCACCAAGGTCAGTTTGCAGTTACTCTATTGTTGCCAAGTATGATTTGGAGTCCTACCTGTAGAAGATACAGGAAAGTCTTTCTGCGATGGATGTGAGCTCTCAGTGGCTGACAGATGTTCTACAATTTGATGTGCCTGGTTCCCTCAACAGTTAAACCAACCCCTGATCTATCTTGTTCTGTTTGTAAAACTTTGGTAGCATAATAATGGTACTAGTCAGCCCATAGAAACAGGCAAGAATGTGGAGGCCCAGTGTCCATTACACAGATGGAGTTCAGCCTACAGAAGCTATCCTAGCAGACATAAAAACATATTATCCTAGTCTCCTTGACTCAAATGATTTAGGGATATTTCCAGTAGTCTGAGTGGCATGAATTCTATAAAATTATCTCTTCTAAAATGCAGTTTTATTATGGAAGATTTATTGATGGATCTGTAACAATCCAAACTGCTGTGAGTTACCTTCTTCAGGCCTCAAGCAAGTAAACTCTGTGTGCGTGCGTGCGTGCGTGCGTGTGTGTGTGTGTGTGTGTGTGTGTGTGTGTGTGTGTTGGATCTTGGGGTTTCATATCCACTCTGTGGTTCATAAGAGACAGGGCAAAGAATGAAGCATTAGGGCAGGCCTACCACCTCACCACCTGGTCCTGTGCTAAGGGATATTTCTCTCCCACCTGAACTTTTGAACAGTTGGATTGTGTTCTTAGACCCTGACTGATGCATGTATTAATGTATATGTGTGTGTGTGCACGCATGCATGTGCATGCAACCACCAGATCCCATGATATGGAATATTTGACTGATGTGTGTGTTTTTGTATGATTTGTGGTCAAAAGTGTTGGAAGCATGGCTGACTGGATAGCAATAGCAGCTATAGACAGGACTTAACGTTTATTTTTTGTTCAAATAGGTGAAGGCCCATGGTCCTGGCCTTGAAGGAGGTCTTGTAGGCAAGCCTGCTGAATTCACCATTGACACCAAAGGAGCTGGGACTGGAGGTTTGGGTCTCACTGTAGAAGGTCCATGCGAGGCCAAAATCGAATGCTCTGACAATGGTGATGGCACCTGCTCCGTCTCTTACCTTCCCACAAAACCTGGAGAATATTTTGTCAACATTCTCTTTGAAGAAGTCCACATTCCTGGGTCTCCCTTCAAAGCCAACATTGAAATGCCATTTGACCCCTCTAAGGTTGTGGCATCAGGACCAGGTCTTGAACATGGAAAAGTGGGTGAAGCTGGACTTCTTAGTGTTGATTGTTCAGAAGCAGGGCCTGGAACTCTGGGTCTTGAAGCTGTCTCAGACTCAGGGGCAAAAGCTGAAGTTTCTATTCAGAACAACAAAGATGGTACCTATGCAGTGACCTATGTGCCTCTGACGGCTGGCATGTATACACTAACGATGAAGTATGGTGGTGAGCTTGTACCACATTTTCCCATCCACGTCAAGGTGGAGCCCGCCATAGACACTAGTGGGATCAAAGCCTTTGGGCCAGGAATAGAAGGAAAAGGTAAGTCTCCAAAATAAACTCAACTACTGAACAGGGGTCAGGCTCCTACCTGTTGCCTGTGCCTCATGTGATTGACTGGTGGGGGAGAGGGGGGAGCCTGACATAAAGGAAAGGGGGGGTCACATTGTTTCCAGAGGTTGCATTCCACTGAGTCCTCATTTTTTGTTTCTCGGGTCTAGCGTTCTTGGCTAATTTCCAGTTTGTGTGGAAAAGCCAGAAATCTTTGTTAATATTTTTATCATGTCATTGGGACTTAGTTAGAATTAAATGATGTAAAATGTGTTAATAATACACAGAGGAGAGAGGTAGTCTATCTAGTCTGACTTTGCCCTTGCCCTGGGTCTCTACCTTAGACAGGGTCTCACGTTAGCCTCGGCTGGTCGTAAACTCATGACTCCCTTGTTTTACCCTCTTGAGTAGCTAAAATTCCAGGCATGCACTACTGCACCTGGCCTAATCCTCATCTCTTTGTGAGTGGTTTTGTTGTCACAAATCAGTGAAACCACTCTTAGGAAACCAAAATTATATATACTTAATGTTTTCCAAGGTGTGAAGAGTCTTCATTAGGGTAGGGGTTGTGAGGGGGGTTGCTTGGACCTAAGATGATAATTTTGTTTTGTTTTGTTTGAAAGACAAGGTTTCTGTGTGTAACTCTTGCTGTCTAGGAACTAACTCTGTAGACCAGGCTGGCTTTGAACTCAGAAATATGCCTGCCTCTGCTTGCATGCACCACCACTGCCCAGAAACATTCTTATCTATGTGACTGTTCAACAGATGTGTTTCGGGAAGCCACAACAGACTTCACGGTTGACTCAAGGTCCCTGACCCAAGTTGGAGGTGACCACATCAAAGCTTACATTGCCAACCCCTCAGGAGCCTCCACTGAGTGCTTTGTCAAGGACAATGCTGACGGGACCTACCAGGTAGAATACACACCGTTTGAGAAAGGTGAGTCCTCTCCTCCATGGCTGTGACTCTTGTTCATTCAGAGTTGTTTTGGCCATTTGTTTGGCCAAGTCTACCTTGTAAACTCATGTACTTGACCCATTTATTCAGCCTGCCTCAGCAGAGAACAGTGCACATTACTCAAAAATAAAAATGATCCCTTCTTTATTGGGGCCACTGGCCATTCAATGCCTGCTTTACTGGCTGTAGTGGTTTGAAAGAAAATGGCCTCCAAAGGGAGTGGCACTATTAGGATGTATGGCCTTTTTGGAGTAGATGTGGCCTTGTTGGAGGTGAGCTTTGAGGTCTCATATATGCCCAAGCCACACCCACTATCTCAAACTACTTCCTGTTGCCTATGAGTCAAGATGTAAGAACTCTCAGCCCCTTCTTCAGGACTACCATATCTCCTGCATGCCACCATGGCAATAGATAATGGACTAAACCTTTTAAACTGTATGTGAGCCACAATTAAATGTTCCCTTTAAGAGTTGCCATGGTCATGGCATCTTTTCACAGCAGTAGAAACCCTAACTAAGACACTGGCCTTAAGTTATATGTTCCTAAACCCTAGCTTCACCTGAGTAGATTGTGGAGTGATACCATGGCCTATTAACAATATATGACTTGTGTACATTTTTTTAATAGTGGTGATTATTAAATTTGTAGGAAATTATAAACAGAAAAAGAAAGCACTATCTATCCTTCTCTTGGATGTATAATTCCAAAAATATTCTGTACAGATATCTTCAGATATTTGTAGATACCTGGCTTTTCTATTTCCTGAGATTCCTGTGGTCTTTCAATGCCTGGGTAATATTTTCCCAAATCAGGATTATCTGCCTAGGGTGACTGCCTTAAATACAAATTTAGTGCTCTTTGTATGTGATATGTGAACAAACAGCATAGAGAGTTTTATCTTTTAAAAATGAGATTATAATGACATTATCTTTTTTTTTTTTTTTTTAAACTGTGTGTGCAGTGTGTGCGTGAGAGCCATGGAGGGCATAAATGAGTGTAAGGTCCCTGGAGCTGGAAGTAATAGCTGAATGTGAGCCAACTAATACAAGAGCTGGGAACTTAACTCAGGTCCACAACAGGAGCAAAAATGTGCTCTTAACCACTCAATCATTGGTATCTAGCCCTACAGTGCTATGCTCTTAATCTACTCTTTTCAAGTAGCAGTGAGTGTGCGATCTATAAAGTGTTAGATAAAAGTCTGAAGTAGTGACTTTGTGTACTTTGTTGCGGTTTGTGTTTGGACAGGTTTCCATGTAGTGGAGGTGACATATGATGATGTGCCTATCTCAAACAGTCCCTTCAAAGTAGCCGTGACTGAAGGCTGCCAGCCATCCAGGGTCCACGCCCAAGGTCCTGGATTGAAAGAAGCCTTTACCAACAAATCTAATGTCTTCACAGTGATAACCAGGTAGGCAGTACTCTGGGATCCTGTGTAGTTAGTGGAGTAGGGAAACCAAAGAGAGAAAGGGGGAGGGGAGATTTGCTCTAAGCTTGAGGCCAGTCTGAGCTACAGGATGATACCTTGTCTCAGGGAGAAAAAAGTTTGTAGCTAATGCCCTACTCATGTGCCATGGTCTTTCAGCCAGAAAGATGCATTTTTAAAGATATATTGCACATTTTCTTATGTCAGTTATGTTACAGAAAATGACCAAGTATACCTAAAAATGTACCAGAAATAATTTTAGCCATCAAGATGCTAAGCACAATAGGACTGGACAGAAGTTTCTTAATGATGCAGAAGTATTTAGCCAACCCTACATGTATATAAAAATTGAAGACATTCCTATTGTATTAACTCCAAAGGGATACATTTATAGATCAGTGGTAGAAGACAGGTTCAGTACCCTAAGGTGTATATCTGTATTTGTTATTATACCCTGTGCAATAGACAGGAAATACAGTTGAAGGTTAAGCATGGAAAGGAGGGGGTCAAGGCTCTGTATGAAGCTTCTGAGAAATTCCCTGCCTGAGAGGTATTGCCATATTGGTTGAGTCAAGTTAACTAAATAGGATGGTTTGTAAAGGTTTTTTAAAGTGAACTCTGGTGTGAATCATCTCATTTCACTCCCCTCCCCCACGCTCTTTCCAGAGGGGCAGGAATTGGTGGTCTAGGCATAACTGTTGAGGGGCCGTCGGAGTCAAAGATAAACTGCAGAGACAACAAGGACGGCAGCTGCAGTGCCGAGTACATTCCTTTTGCTCCAGGGAATTACGACGTCAACATCACATATGGTGATGTCCACATCCCTGGTAAGCCATCCCTTGAGCAGTGTTCTATACTAACAGGGTTTCTCATCTTTGACTGTGCTGGCAGTCTGTGGAGGAACTAGTTATGAAGAACTTTCTGTGCATTGTAATGTCAGCATCTTGGGCCTCCACCTACTAGATACATACCTGTAGCAAGCAATCGTCGTTTGTGACAACCAAAAATATCTGGAAATTGATCTTTATCTTTGTAAAAATTACCCTGATTGAGAACCACAGTAGTCAAAATAGAAACCATAAAAATGTGATTAAGTAAGAAGGACCTCCAATTTTGTTTTATGGAAAAGCATCCTCAGCAAGATATAGTTCTGTTTACATTTTTAAAAAGTGATTAACCCCCCCCCCCATGTGCACATACATGCCTAAGAGTGTTGAAAAATGTGGACTGTGTTGAGATGCAAGACTGAGAACTCCAGGGCTGTTGCTGAGCCAGGATGTGTCCTGTCTCCAGGGGGATGAAAAGAAGGCAGATCTATAAGAGCCTTCCCGACTCATGTGGGTTTCCTCCCCAGTGGGATGCTTTTGTGTCAAAAAGATTGAGGGGCCTATAACCTGCTGGCTTTTAGGTGTTTCCACCATACATTGGACTATGCTTTTCTGATTTTATTCTCTTTTCCTTTGCTGTGTGTAAATATGTATACATAAATATAGTCATTCCCTTTCTTTCCCTCACATTAATCAGAAAGCATTGACTTCTAAAACTCATTTTGAAACAGATGAGTCTGCAGATAAAGACTTTGCCTCACAAGCCTGATGACACAGGTTTGATATCCAGAACCCACAGAAAGTTGTCTTCTAATCCACTGTACATGCACTGTGTGATTATTCTACTGATATGTCTATAGAAACTTCAGTAGTTCAGAATAGCTAGTTTCTCCTCAAACTACTTGCTGCTCAAATCAAAAAAGGTTGTGGCTGGACAGTGGTGGTGTACGTCTTTAATCCCAGTACTTGGTGGGGGCGGGGGGCAGAAGCAGATGAGTTTGAGGCCAGCCTAGTCTATAGCATAAGATTCAGCACAGCCAGGGCAACACAGAAACCCTGTCTTGAAAAGCCAAAAATAAAGGTTGTGTTTTGGGTTTTTTGTTTTGTTTTGTTTCTAATTTTAGTCCTTAATCTAGAGATTTGTGCTAAAAACAAGACAGAAAAGGTTCTTACTCCTGGGTAACTACTATTTAGTGTTTATGCAGCTAAACTTTGTGTTGATAGGCAGCAGGTGAATGGGGAGAAGGGACAGAATGGGGCTGTAAGGTCTCCTTTAGTACCTTGCTATAGGGCAGTGCTTGTGACAGAGCTGAGCACTGAGAATGAGCAGAAGGTGGTCTCCAGGGGAAACAACAGTGCCTTCCATGACTTTGGGAAAGTGTTGGATGCCATGAGCTTTGGAATTCCCCTGCAGAGGGAGTAGAGTTTGGGCCCATCAATGAGCACTAAGCAAATAATTGTAACAACAAAAAAGGATACATTTTGGCTGCTCCCATCTGTGGAGATGGTGGCTTATTATGCTCAGTCTCTGTCTCCTCCTAGAGCCAAATCAGTTTTCCCTAAATTCCAAAATTGTCCCTGAGTGAGGCACTTAGTGTAAGACATTGCTCATCTTAGTGTCTGGCTACCTAGCCCAGGTAACTCCTGAGACCTGAAATCCAGTGACCTACCAGCATCTTGCTTGCTTTCCTAGGGATTTGGATGATTAAATATGGGTTCAGTTTTGTTTTGTTTTTTTGTTGTTTGTTTGTTTATCTGTTTGTTTGGTTTTTTTTTCCTGGCCTCTGGTGGTTTTTTATTTTTTTGTTTTGAGACAGAATCTCAGAGTTGGGACCTTACTGCCTCCTGCCTACACGCTAAGCAGTGCTATTATTTTAAATAGAATATCCCATCTTACCTGTAACAACTTACTGGTTTCTTGTGACTTATGGTGAGCCAGCTGCGGTCTGTTGGTGGAAGCTGCCTAGATGCCTTGGCTGATTGGGATTCTTAAGAGGTTGTGGTCAGTTGGTGATGTTTACCTGGAGCAGGGAACAGGATATTGGCAAAGAGCATGTATCTGAACATGTTAGACCATTGCATACTGCTTTCAAGGCTGCTCTTAAGCTGAGTTCAGACAATTTCCAGCAGAGGTTCTGACTTACTGATTGGTCTCAAAGATAGTCTCTTGTTATTAGTTAATACTGGAGTTCCCTATTACCACTCCCAAATACATTACTCTTTTGTTCATCTTCGCCAGGGTCTCAGTTCTTCATGTAAGTGTATTTATAACCCCTGATTCTACAAAGTGAAAGCTTTCTGAGGTACACAGCAGAGACATTTCTTTCCATGGCAGGTGAATGACAATTTGCATACTGTTGAAAAGTGCAGGACATATGTCCTGCATATGGCAAATGATACTCAGAGATTTTTGACAATTGTCTTGACAGCCTGAGGTTACTGGGGACACTGGCATTCCTGCTGTATGAGAAGTCCTGTTGGCAATACTGGTTCTGCCCTCGTTTCTTTTTAATATTTCACTTGCAAATCTTTATTTCACTGGATTCACCATGTTTTACTAGTCTTTACAATGGACATCCCTAAAGAGTGAGAGATCCCCCGGTTTCCCCAGGAGTCATTCATATAGCATAGCACAGTTTAGCCTTAGAGAAATAAAGGCTTTACCAGAGAAACATGTAATTGAGCAAGCATGTATGCTCAGAAGGTACTTGCTTATGTAGGAGGGAGGGAGGTTGGATGTGGCTTGTAAGGCCTATCTGCTCTTCTGTCTATACGACTATGCTGCTTGCCTCCATTCCCCAAAAGCCTTTCTCCTCCTCCTCCTCCCCTATGCCTCGGCCCTACTTTTCTCTTTTATGCTTCAGGCTCTTTCCTCTCAGAGTTGAATGTCAGTTTTTTCTGAACTCCAGAATTTCCCGAAGCCAGCATCACTTAGTGTAAGGTGTTGCTTGTTTGAGTATCAGGCTACTTAGCCAAGATAACTCCCGAACTCCGAAACATCCAGTGACCTGACAGTGTCTTATTTTCTTCCCTGGGAATTCCCGCAAGTGGTATCTGTTCCCTCTTATATCATAGCTCTGGTTTTTACTGGAAAGCATTTTTTTGATTTCCTGCACACCAAATTCATTGTCTCCTACATGTTCTCCTTTGTATACCTCCAAACTGATGCCACATGCTACATAGGATATTAGAAGAATGTGCTCTCATTGTCCTACTTTGGCTTCCTGCAAGATACACTGAGGCCCAGGGCCTATGTCAGCATAGGTTAATGCTGCATGACAGATGTGGGAATAGTTGTGGTTACATAGCTGGACCCACAGTGAGGTGAGCTGAACTGAGGCTCATACAGTCAGTGTCTGAGTATAACAGCAATGTGGGTCTGTACAGAGTGTTTTGGTTGATTCATGCTCAGAATCCTGTGACTCTTCCAGGCAGCCCCTTCAGAGTTCCTGTAAAAGATGTTGTGGATCCCAGCAAGGTCAAAGTTGCTGGCCCTGGTCTGGGCTCTGGTGTCCGAGCTTGCATCCCGCAGTCCTTCACTGTAGACAGCAGCAAGGCCGGCCTAGCTCCACTGGAAGTCAAGGTCCTGGGCCCAAGAGGTGAGTCTGTATCCTGCCTGCCACCCACATTCACCTACCCTAGGTAGAATTTATACTTTAAGTCTCCCAATTAATTTATTGTTCCACATTCTAGCTAGCCAGAAAAAGAACCTACTTAAAAGTTGGTGTATAATCTTTCCTTAAGATCATTTTTCCTGTTAATAATGTAATCATAAGTTTCTTTCTGTAATTTAACTTCTTCATGTAATGTGCTGAAGACAAAACTTTGGGCCTTACCCATGCCACATAAGTATCCTATCAATAAGCTATATCCCAGGCTTTGGTTTTCCAAGATTGTGATCTCACCAAGGAACCCAGACTTGCTTTGAATTGCTGGTCCTCCTACCTCTGCCTCCTGAGTACTGGAACTTCAGGCATGTGCATAACTTCAGTTTCCCAAGTTGCTTGGTCAAGGTATGAACTTTAGCCTGCACTGTGCACCTGGCCACACCATTACTTGTTCAGCATGTATGAGGTGCCCAGGGATTGGTCTGGGTGTTGGCAGGACGTAGGGTGTGGAGATGACTCATCCCTCTGAGGTGCTCAGTGTGGATGGAATATACCAGTTTCTTGGTTGGAGATATAACTTTGTCATTTTCTCAACTCCCTGGAGAGAGGATCCCTTGGCAAATGGGTTTTGTTGGCAGTTGACCCACTACTGAAAATCTGTAATTGAGGTTTCGGTGACTAGCTGACCATCTGGGGATAACCCTGTCGCCATATTTCTTCCAGGATTTAGCATATACTTTTTATTTCCATATAAATTAGTGTGCCTGATTTCTTAAGTAACCTAGGTTTCTCTTCTCTTTCCCACTTCCCCTGTGATGTGTTTGTGGCTTCTAGAAGTAGTGAGCTGAGGTTTCTTCCTTTGAAGGGAAACCTCCTTAATGGAGTTCATCAGTCGGTTCTGTCCTTTGAAGCTCAAGGCAGAAGTGGTCTGGGAGAATGAGGTCATGGGGTGGATTCTCCTTTAGTGAAGTTCCTAAACTGAGGGGGTGGGGAGCTTTATTTACATAGCAGCCTCGAATATAGAGGACTTCTCAAGTAACAGCCTTGTAATCTTAGCTGATGCAGTGGACTCCCAGCCATAGCCCTTTGATAGCCATTTCAGAATTCTTTCAAGCTGACCCAAAAGTTTCATTATAGAGACAGGTTTGAGGTTTGTGTTTTCCCATTAGCAGCTGCTTTCAAATATGTAACTTAGGTGCCTCTAGCTGGCCCCACCTCTAAAACTGACTTGTCCTTACTTTACCTGCTTTGGTTAATGAGCATGCCCTGCTTTGATTAACCTCCCTGACACTGACTCTTCTTTGACCTCATGTTTGGGGTAGGAGTGGGATGTCTAGAATGTTATCAGTGTAGTGCATGCCTCAGTTAGGCTTTAATATACTCTATCCATCATCTACAGCATACATTGATGGCCCTCTTGTTCTTTGAGGTTGGTACCTTTATCTACTCTGTAACTTTGTATTCTAGAATGTTGGTGACATTGTGTTCTTTGCTAAAAGGAGGTCACAAGTCTTATTGGCTAGCACATTGGTTACTGTTTGCTATTGAGATTTCTAGACACTTTGGTACTTTCTCCATGGTAGAATAAGATTACCACACCCAATAATAACTAACTAGCTTGGAAGAATGTGTATCATATCTCCAGCAACAAGCATAGATAGTATCCTTAATTGTACTATGGGACAGTATGGGAGGCTAAATATAATTTAACCCACAAAAAGCTAGAAGTGTCTGTTGGTGTCAGTTCTGCTACTGTGACTTTATGGATTCTGTGATTATGGCCTGTTTACCTTAATGTTACTCTTCAGTGAAAACCAATAGTTCTTGGGGATGGCAGTGATCCTCTTTAAAAGGCAGCTGGAGTGCAGTGAAGGGGAAGCCATGTTGTTAGTCAGACCTTTCATTTCTGTCCTCAGGCCTTGTGGAGCCAGTGAATGTGGTGGATAATGGAGATGGCACACACACAGTGACCTACACCCCATCTCAGGAGGGGCCCTACATTGTTTCTGTCAAATATGCTGATGAAGAGATCCCTCGAAGGTGAGCATCTCAGCCTTCAGGCATGAGTACAATCCAGCCTCAGACCTGTTTAACCACAGGATTGGTAACCACTGCTCCAGCCAACGCCCCCCCACACACACACACAGCCATTCACTCACTTCTCATTTAGCAAATGTTATAGAACCTGTATATTCACTCCATGCACTGTGGTACCATCCAGTAGGTGCTAGTTCCTGTTCTGGGGTCTATCCATCGTCTGTCTTCAGGTCAAAGGGAAGCTAGGATGGACTGTTGTATGATGGCCTGTACATATAGCTCTATTTCCAATGGTCTTCTGGTCCTTTGATTAAACCTGCTCTTATATCTTTTGCAGAAATCCTCCTTTCAGGATTTTGTAGGAGAGAGATCAAATAGGGCAGGGCCGAAATGTATCCTTACTGACCAGGGCTTCTGTGTGCTTGTTTATCAAGTCCCTTTAAGGTCAAGGTCCTTCCCACATATGATGCCAGCAAAGTGACTGCCTCTGGGCCTGGCCTCAGTTCCTATGGGGTACCTGCCAGCCTACCTGTGGAGTTTGCAATTGATGCCAGAGATGCTGGTGAAGGCCTACTTGCTGTCCAGATCACGGTAACTGGTTATTTTGCTGTTTATGATGGAGGGGAGTAGAGACTATCCTTATTAATCCTGAGAAGAGATTAAAAAACAGGAGTTTAATGACTAATTTCTCCCCAGGACACATGTTTTGGGGATTTTTGCAGTCCTTTCCATTATCTCTAATGGAAAACGAGGTGTTCATCTGAGTGAGCATCTGAGGTGCTGGTGGGTATGGCACCAGTCTTTCTGTGTTCTTTGTTACTCCATCTCTTCTTGTGCTCATTTTAAATGTTTTTAATTGCTTGTTGGGTTGGTTAGGGCTAAAATTCTACATACCACATAGCCTCTAATAAAGGATTTTTCTTTCTTGGGAACAAAGCCTGAGTCACCCACCTAGGTGCTCTATGGCTCAGCATGGTATCTGCGTCTCTGACCTAGCATGTGGCTTTGTCCCTAATGTCTTCTCATGGACCATGAGCCTGCCAGTGCTCTTGTCATCAGATTTAGAAGGTGAACCAGAAGGAAAGGAAGACAGAAGTATGGAGAATGGCTCTCACAGATGGATGATCTGTCTTAAGCAGTCTTCTGAGAAGACCCTCCTTCTGTCTCATAGTCACATGGTTGTATGGTGACTATGGGGTGTCTAAGCTGATAACATGGGGAAGCTTGTATCCAGTGGTGCACCTAGCTAAGGAGGAATGTCCTGCTGGTAACAGAAAAGGAAGGGAAAGAAAAGTTGATAATGTCTCTATAGTTTATATGATCCTCATACTATGTGACAGACCATCATGGTATGATCTGTAACCCTTTCCTTTCCCAACCCAAACACAACAGAACAAGATTGAATTGAGTTTCTATCTGCTTCCACCTTTAGATGTGCTCATTAAAGAACATGGTTTGCTATGATTGGTTTCTACATGTTGGTAGTTGCATCCCAGATAGCATTGCTCTGTGATTCACAGGACCAAGAGGGGAAGCCTCAAAGAGCTACTGTCCACGACAGTAAAGATGGCACATACATTGTCACCTATATCCCTGATAAGACCGGACGCTATATGATTGGGGTCACCTACGGTGGAGACAACATTCCATTTTCTCCTTACCGTATCCGGGCCACGCAAACAGGCGATGCCAGCAAGTGTCTGGCCACAGGTGAGTGCATGGGAACATCATGGTTAGGGCATCTGGTTAGAGCATCTGGCCCTCTTTGTGCTACGGAATAGCTATGTGTGATCAGGAAGGTTGCTCAGACTCTCTGAGTACCAGTCATACATACTAAGAGAGAAGATCTTTTGAGGTGAGAACATTTAAACTCCAGAAGCATTTCCAGGTGTCAGAGATAGCATCCCAGGTTATTACAAAGCTGAGGTAAGGGAGGTGAGAAAGGTGCTGAGTGTGAAGCCAGCGCAGGGGAGCTCTTACACACTTTTGAAGTGGAGGCATTAGTTGAGGTTGAGGTCTCACTACCATAGGAAGCAGCATGGGGCTGGAGAGATGGCTCAGCAGTTAAGAGCACCGGCTGTTCTTCCAGAGGACCCGGGTTCGATTCCCAGCACCCACATGGCAGCTAACAACTGTCTGTAGTTCCAGTTCCAGGCAAACACCAACGCAAATAAATAAATAAATAAATAAATAAATAATAAAGTTAAAAAAAAAAAAAGAAGCAGCATATTTTTGCTTCTATGAGTGGTGGGCTCATTCGTTCAGTATTCATTCAGGAGCATCTTATTTAGATCAGCAATAGGAAAGAAACACATGAAAGGATTTGAGATTTTCCTCTTGGGAATTCATGAATATTTTACCCTCCTTTGCTTTAGCTTCTTAGATATGCCTGCTTGACTATGTGGGCTGGGGGTGGGGGAGGCGGAATCTAAGCATTGAACTCATGTGGCTGGGCTTACATCAAATGGCTGTGTGTGCTTTTTACTAAATGTAGGTCGAATCTGGATCTGGCCTGTCCTCTCATCTCATGTTGCTCACTTTGGCCCTTTTTTGTCTCACCCATGGCAAAAACTGAAAACACTGGCCAGGATACTTCTCTGGTCTGTGTGTCAATCCCTAGTAACTGGTTCAGGGAATGTTCAGTGAGAGATTGGGACCTCCTCCTGGCTTTGCAGACCTGTTTCCTCCCCTAGCTCAGGCAGGGCTATTTCTCTTGGGCAGGTGGTGCCTGTTGGTCTTAGCTCTTGTTCTGCTGGGGCCTTCACCACCAGCTCCAGTCTTCTATTCCTACTGGGTGACCAGCCTTTTGAGAGCTCCCATTTCCTTGCTATGCTTTGCGTATTTTGACTAGTGTGTTTTTATTTCATACTTTGTTATATTTTTTAAAAATCAGACAGAAAGGCTGACTGTTGTTTAGGGAAAGGTTGCAAGCCAAGGACATGCTTAATCAGATATTCCTTTGGGCTTCCCAGTGACCTTTGGGATACTCCTCTGCCTGGCAGTAGGTAAAGGTTTGACCTTCACAGACAAAGACAGCACAACATAGTATGATCTTATATAAGGTCATATGATCTGGTCTGAGGCAAGTAGCCCCAGTCAGTGATTTAATTTTCTTCTGACCTTTTCTGCAGGTCCCGGGATTGCCCCCATTGTGAAAACTGGCGAGGAAGTGGGCTTCGTGGTGGATGCCAAGACTGCTGGGAAGGGGAAAGTGACCTGCACCATTCTGACCCCAGATGGCACTGAGGCTGAGGCTGATGTCATCGAAAATGAAGATGGGACCTATGACATTTTCTACACTGCTGCCAAGCCAGGCACCTATGTGATCTATGTGCGCTTTGGTGGTGTTGATATTCCCAATAGCCCCTTCACAGTCATGGTAAGCAAGATTCCTTTTCCTACACCAGCTGTAACTGCCAGATACTGTAATGGCCATCATTTGTTGAATTACCACATAAGCCTCAGAAGCAAGCTCTGTTTGCCCTGTTAAAATGAGGATTGCCCAGTCTAGACAGATACCAGGTGCCATGTGGGCTCCCTCATTGAATCCTTTGATGCAGAAGAACAGCCACCCAACCACAGGTTGCTAGTGACCTGACTCCACCCACCGCCTATGAAGTGCTTTTTAATTACTTCATGTTGTACAGCAATGGAGAAGGATTCAAAGAGTGCTTCAAACAGAAGCCAGGGACTTGGTTCCCATCTATAATCGGTTGTAGTCTTTTCTCTTTTCTGTCCATGTGTTTAGCTGTAAACATCCTGCCAGAGGTCTGGAAGCTCTTCATTATCTCAAATATGTAAACACTTGTCCACTTTGGGTATTGTCCATTTGGAAGTGTTCCCCTGGGGTGGACATCGAAATGAGACTGTAGTTTTAACACACTGTATTTATCCCACAGTAGATAGGATCTTTTTAGTTAGAATTGGGTAGGGTGGAAGAGCAGCAAACCCTAGGCAGAAGTCATGATGCTGCCTCAGTGGGCTAGGGATGATAAATCACAATGAGACCCCAGTGAGAAATTCCAAGTAGAAATTGAGAGACCACAGTAGTAGGTGGCTCAAAGGCCTGAAGTAGAGGCCTCCAAACTAATTAGAAATGAACATCCTGTAAGCCCTAAGTGCTCACAAATTTGAGGATGTCTAGTGATCATTCACTGCATCCCTTTCACTTGGTAGATTCTTTTCCTCACTTTATAGGCTCAAGACTAGAAGAACATGGACACCTGATACCACATTGATAGCAAATGCCTTAGGGAGACCTCAGGCTTGATGAATAAAGTATGTAACATATGACATACAAGTTCATGGACGAGCACCACTGAGAAGTTCTAAATTACAACCTTGAGAGGCCTTTCTGTTGGTTACATGGTTTTGAGTTGGCCTCCATCAGAACTGGCCCTAAAAGCAAAACTGGGTGTCAGCAAACCTCTTTATGCAGATGGCACAGGACACAGCTTCTTTGTTCCTTGTACTGGCTGAGGATGGTGATGGGGGGATCCTTCCCTAGTGGGTCAGTTGGTTCAGGAGCATGGAAGCTGACTACTTTTTAAAATGAATATACTTAAAACTTTAAAATGTTAATTATTAGGGCTGGAAAGATGGCTCAGCACTTAAGAACACTGGCTGTTCTTCCAAAGAACCTAGTTTCAATTCTCAGGACCCACATGGCAGCTCACAAATTTCTGTAACTTCAGTCCTAGGGGATCTGATACCCTCATACAGACATAGATGTAGGCAAAACACCAATACACATAAAATAAATCATTTAGAATTAAAATATACCTAGCAAACAAGTTAAACCCTCCACATCAAAAGAAAGAAAAATAAAAAATGAAACAAACACATTAATGATTAAGAGATTTCTCAGGTTAGAGAAAATGGCTCAGTGTGGAAAGCAGGTGTTGTGAAGCCTGGCCTGAGATCATGTTCTCAGCATTCATAAACATCTTAGCGTGGCAGCACATGCCTGAAATCAGAAGGCAGAAACAAAAAAATCCTGGATGCTTGGTAAACAGCTAAACAGTTAATCAGTGAGCTTGAAGTTCAGTGAAAGCCCGCTAGGAAAGTGGGGGAAGGAATAGAGTTCAACCTGTGGGATCTTGGGTAACAATATGCCACTGGAGTGATTCCCAACTAACCAACATTTGCAACTGACTAGGCCACCGATGGGGAAGTCACAGCCATGGAGAAGGCACCGGTAAATGCATGTCCCCCTGGATTCAGGCCCTGGGTACACTTTGGTTTTTGTTTTTTTTCTTTTTTGCATTTCTGGGTTTATTCAACCTTCATTTTAGAAAAGCTGCTGCCTGCTTGTGGGAATCGCTTACGTCCTCTGGTGTCCTGGCCATTGGTGTGTCCCCACTGATCATCACAATCCCACTTTCTCTATAAGATCTACCTCCAAGTCACTAC
This sequence comes from Sigmodon hispidus, assembly GCA_004025045.1. NCBI lineage: Eukaryota > Metazoa > Chordata > Mammalia > Rodentia > Cricetidae > Sigmodon > Sigmodon hispidus. The sequence continues at coordinate 176,052 of PVIH01002351.1, read as the reverse complement.
CTGCTCCCCACAAATCACCAGCCACCGTGTCTGTGATCACGCTAGGTGCAGTTTTTCTCCATGTTTAAATAACAAGATGGATGGCTATTGGCTCATACTCACTTCAAGCTACCACTTGTGCATCTGGTTTCTGCCTAGGGGCAAAGTCACCCGCTACCACTTTGTGCCACTTAAAACATCTTCTTTTCCAGGCCACAAGCAACTAAACCTTTCCAAGTGGAACCTCTTGGGATGCAGACATTGCGCTCTCCCTTTTCCGTTTTCCTATGGGCAATACTGGGAATTCAACAAGCACATGCTTAGAGCAAGGAGTGTCTAGCAAATGATCAATCAGTGGGGCTTCCCCAGTCCTTCCAACGGAGCCCAGTAATACACGGGTGGCCACACTCCCAGTTTTAGGCCTTGTTGCCTTGTAGAATTCCCAGTGCTTCTGCCCCTGTAGTTCCATGAGTTCACATTGCTGTCTGTTTTACCAAGTGACCATGCTCTGTTTTTAGGTGACTGAAGAGGCCTATGTCCCAGTGAGTGACATGAATGGCCTAGGTTTTAAGCCCTTTGACTTGGTGATTCCATTTGCTGTCAGGAAAGGAGAAATCACAGGTAAACAAACCCTTGTAAGAGTTGCCTTACTCTGTCTGTTGCACCTGTAGCCCAGAACAGTGCTGGGGAGGTGACTGTGCCGTGTCTCAGCCCAGACTTTTTCCCCAGTGCCCCTGAGACTGCAGAATGCATTTCTCTGAAGAAGGGGTTCATTTATGGCTTGCATTTCATTCTTGAAGAAACTTATGTTTCTCCTCCGAGTAGGAACTTCTTTGTTTAAATCACATCATTGCCAGGTTTCTGTTTGCCTTTTCCCTGTTTTTCCTTATCCACTCACGTTTCCAAATACAGCCTGAAACACTGAGGTCTGTCTTACAAGTCCCTTTCTGGAAGCCCAGCCTCTCTCATTGTTGCTTCTCTTATTAGTTTATGCTCTTTATAGATGTTCCTTGCACTTCTAACTTGCCTGTTGGAGACACCTTTATTTATTTATGCATTGGTTGCCTACTGTATTTTTGTGGAAACCAAAGAGAAGCCATGGAAACAAGTCTCCGTTTTCCCACTATGGTACTTTGAAGTTTCAAGCAGCATGGGTGTTCTGGGATCTGAGAACCTCTGTAGTGAAGACATTTGTGTGTTACATCTGCTTCATCGGGAAATGTCACCAGTGACCCCACTGCCCTGTGTCCCTGTGTTCTCTAGGAGAGGTACATATGCCTTCTGGGAAGAAAGCGACACCTGAGATAGTGGACAACAAAGATGGCACCGTCACTGTCAGATATGCCCCCACTGAAGTTGGGCTCCATGAGATGCACATCAAGTACATGGGCAGCCACATCCCTGGTAAGTGATACAGCATCTGGGAAACTAAGGGGCTGTCTGTGGCAGGGCCAGGAATGTTGTGTTGGCTTCCCTGTGAATACAGCCTGAGAGTCTGCTTCCTGAAGAGAGAATACACCTCAGCATCCTGGGTCATAGGGCAGGGCCATGCAGCTCTGGTTGTTTGTCTTTGCAACTGTGTTAAATGTGGCCAAAGATCAAATACAAGGCAGGCACAGGAAGTTAGACTTTCTGGCCTGGCCTGCAAACCCTGTGGGGTGTGGGGCTTAGGACAGGGTCACATTCTATGACACCTAAGTTAGAAGAAGACAATTGGCCCCCAGTAACTCCTTATTGAGGGCTAGCTTGTGTTTTCTGGACATCACCCAGCACAGTGTTATCCATCTTCATTTTGGTCTTTGTAACCATTTAAATATCTTCTAATTTAATATTTTAATATGATCATACCTATAGCCTCCATCTGCCTTCTCCTTACATTATTGGTAAATTTTATGTTAAGATTTAGAAAAATTTTAAGACCACATGCAAGTTAGAATACAGATTTTAGCCCGGCAGTGGTGGCACATGCCTTTACTTCCAGCATGAGGGAGGCAGAAGCAGGCGAATCTCTTGAGTTCGAGGCCCCTCTAGTCTACAGAGCGAGTTCCAGGACAGCCAGGGGTACACCAAGAAACCTTTTCTTGAAAAAAAAGAGTACAGATTTTACAATCCAGCCCTCTTTTACTGAAATGATAGTGTGCTCACATCAGCTGTTCTTGCCTTTTTTCTCTGACAGCATGTCCAGGAAAACTTTGCAGGTCTGTGTAGTGGTGTGTCTTCACACCTTATAACTTTTTCTCTTCTGGATGAGCCACTGTGTATGCTTCCAGGTTCCCACTGGGAAGCACTTCAGCTCTCTCCACCATTGCTGTCACCCCTTTTGGTGACACTCTTGGTGTACCTGTAGGATTTGGTTCCCAGAGCAGAACTGTTGCAGGGCTAGATACAGGCCTTTGTAATTTGGATTGATTGTACTACATTTCCCTTTCTGGAGTTGCTACATTTGGACACCAGCAGTTAAGGAAAGCACCTGGCACTCCACAGGCATGTCCTGTGGAGTCTGCTTTTGCAGTTACTTCTTTGCCAGTCTGGTGATTTAAAAATGAATGGTATCTTCGTGGTTTTTACTGCAGATGACATTGAGACAACTTTCTATATATATTTAAGTGTTTCCAGTTTATCTCTGTAAACTGAATCTTCATATTCTGTTATCCCATTGGAGAAATTATGCTTTTGAAGTAGAAGTTAAAAATACGTCCCTGAGTTTGCCACTTGCTTTAATTTATATTCATAAGTACACACAATGCTTGGTTAAAACAAGCATTTTTTTTTTTTAATTTAAATATACTAATGGCATAGATAGAGAGTTTAATGACTGCTAGGGCCCTTGAATCACCCCTCAAAAGACTCAGGTCTGCAAAAGCAAGAGTATTTATTTCTCAAGAGAAAAATTCTTGCCTGTAGGGGTCAGCCACAACAAAATACCGTTGACCCTAGGACTTGGAGGCTCCTTCTTAAGCACAGCTAGGGAAATTCCAGGGGTTAGGTCATCTCCAGTGAACCTGATTGACTAAGCAAGCAGCAGTTACATTAGTTTAAATTTGATTAGCTATGCATATCAATACAAGTCCAGCCTGTGGCTGGGGAAGGGAGTATTGCAAGATCTGTCCTTTTCTGATTGGCTGGCTCCAAAGAAACACCAGGTAGGCCACAGGAAACCAAAACCAAAGCTACAGGCTGGTTGCTCAGGAGGCCAAACATGATGGGTGCATAAGCCATGCATGAGGTGGTCCCCAAGGCATTCCTGAAACAGCCACGAAAGTCCAACAGGGAAGGAGCAATGAGCAACAAACTCAGAAATCCAGAAGTTCAAGACATGGGGACAGTCTCAACTAGACTTAGAATCGAACAGGTGACTCTGGGGACACCTGCACTAAAAATGAGCTGCTGTGTGCAGCCCAGCAGCCTAGCTGCCCAGCTTCCCTAGGGGCCACACCTGCTATAGGGATCCCAAGATGCAGAAGGGCAGGTTGGTGCTCCTTCACTTCACCGCGCACTTGGTGCCTGTGATACCAACCTAGCATGCATTCTTGGTCCGGGGCCAAGATAGCAGAAGCTGCCTCCTGCCCACTCTACTGAGCTTGTCTTGGCTTCTCAAGGAAACACATCATCCTTGTCACGATACCCCCCAGCTGTAACCAAACGCAACAGCCATTAGTCTCAAGACAAATTACTTCTCAAGATTCAGGCAGACATTAGATGTCAGTACACTCACTCAGGAGGCTGAGGCCAGCCTGGGCTAAACGATAAGACTATCTAAGACAGCAACAAACTTTTCTTGGTCCTAATCATTACTCTCCGTTATCAGTGTGAGTACCCTTTCAGAGACTTTCTGTGTACCTACTAACATACTTAACATTTATTCTGTTAAAAGAATGACTTAAGAGTTCTTTCTGTTATTGTGTGTGTGCATGATATGTATGTGTATGGCCACCCATGCCAAAGTATGAATGTGTAAATCAGAGGAAAACTGTCAAGTTAATTCTGTCTATATACCTTTACATTAGTTCTAGGGATCACATGCAGATCATTAAGTTTGCACACATTTCTTTACCCACTGAACTGCTGCACCAGTGCCTCTAGAATAATATCAAAGTTGTATTTAAAGACAGTTTGCTTTGTCTCGTTTATTGGTTAACCTCTCAAGTCAATGCACATGGATTCTTCGTTTAATGTTCTGTGGGTAGATCACCCCCTGTTGTTAGGTGCTAAAGTCTTCCTTGGTTGCACATGAATCCTAGGAGTTAAAGACCTATAATAGGAATAAGAGTGGCAAAGGGCAGAGAGGACCACTGTAGGATCTATTTTTCAAGATGACCTTCCTAGATCAGGAGGTCTTACCTTTTGAATGGTATAACAAATAACCTTTGCTTTAGTATGCATCTCCTATCTCCACATGATTTCTCATTTGCCAAGTTGAAATGAAATCTCCTAAGTCAGCTCCCACATCTTCCTCTGGTCTGAACCAGCCTCAGGGTGACAGACTTCTCTGCTGAGAAGTGAATATTCAGGTGCTGCCATTTAATGTTTCCTAATTTATTTTTTGTCCTTGGCAAATGCAGAGAGCCCTCTCCAGTTCTATGTGAACTACCCCAACAGTGGGAGTGTTTCTGCATATGGCCCGGGCCTTGTGTATGGAGTAGCCAACAAAACTGCCACGTTCACCATCGTCACAGAGGATGCAGGAGAAGGTACTGCATGGTTTTCATGTTTATGCACTTGTAGCCTTCCATCTGGAGAGATAATGAACATTACTGAAACATGCTGGGCACGGTAACACACATGTAATTCAGGATACTCAGGAGGCTGATATAGCAGCATAATTTGAGCCAAGGTGTGCAAAACCAGCATGAGCCATAAAAACAATGAGATCTCATCTCAAAAGAAAAAAAAAAAATCACTTATATGGTAGTACTTGTCCCATTATTTTCTCTAAAATAAAATCAATCTCCTACCCAAAATAGAAATGTTTAAATTCTTATGATCTGAATGAAATTAGATTTGTGTTATAAACTATTTCATATGACTGACTGAGAATTCAAGTGGGCTTTTGGTTGAAAATGGTTTATTTTTGTTCATTTTGTTCATTACTCCTCTGGATCTCCCACAAGCTATTTAGCTGTACATTCTTGCTGAAGTGCACTTGCCAACCACAATATTCACAGATTCCTAAGCCCATGGTTCTGATGGTGGCATTCACTCTGACCACTGTGCTAGCCCATCCTGTGCATGTTTGATGTGGAGCACTCTGTCTCCTCTTTATGTCTCAGATCCTGGAGAGCTGGAATTATTTAAGGGGGGAGGGGCAGGTGCAGTTCACAGTGGTATGTTTTCCCGACAGGCTTTCCCCTGTCGATTGCTTTGTTTTGATACTCACATGGAATGTGTCAGTCTTCTGTCCGTAGTGTCAGGGTCCCCCTGGATGAATTTTCTTATGGAAACATGAGACTCTGTCTAACTGCCGTCCTCCCATGGTGCCGCTCACAGGTGGTCTGGATTTGGCTATTGAAGGACCCTCCAAAGCAGAGATCAGCTGCATCGACAACAAAGACGGGACATGTACAGTGACCTACCTGCCCACCCTGCCAGGCGACTACAGCATCCTCGTCAAGTACAATGACAAGCACATCCCTGGCAGCCCCTTCACTGCAAAAATCACAGGTAAAGGGGTTGTCCAGCTTACAGAAACGTTTCCTGGCAGGTCAAGCTGTGCCTGATCCTCCCCTCTCACCAGCCTGGGATGGCAACTTAGTTTTCACAGACTCAAGAGAAACCAAATTCGGGGCTCAGGCAGCCTAAATTACTCCTTGTCTCATAATGAAGAAAAAAACAAAGAGTTACTATCTGGAGAACAAGCCCTCAGCTCTAAGTATCAAGATAATACTGACAGCTGAGGGCAGGCAGGCGCTAAGGAGGCCTATCAGCATTGTACTGCATAAGATGCCTGCTCCTTTCTGTGGATCAGAAAACTGACATCTGCAGAAGTGGCTATTTAACCAACTTCACTGACCATTCGTGGGCTGTGCTCCTGGCCTCTGTTCTGCCTGCCGCTTTGGGAATGAATATACTGTGGCTTCTCAGGAAGATTCCTGCCTCCAAGCTACTTAGACCTGTTGGAAGCAAGTAGCAACACTGTGGGGAGTGGGATTCATGCTTATCTGGGAAACCCCCAAGGGCATGGCAGCAAGTGGAAACTGCCTTCTCTTGACTAAGATTCCTTTAACTTTTTTTTTTTTTTTAATTAACAATACTAGGTAATGTCTTTTATTATGGAATTTTCATACATATGTCATTACACTTTGTTCTCATTCATCCTGTGCCCCCATTGCCCTTTCCCACTGCCTGCCTCTCAATTGTTCCCTGTTTCTGTTTTGCATGTATTTTATTACTTTTATTTCCCTACCTACCCCTCTCTTAAGATAACTTTCTTCCATCTCATGGTCCCTTTCTAGTCCCCCTGCCCCCCAGTATATAATGGAAAACATGTGGTGTGATCTTTCTGAGTTGGCTTGACTTCATTTAATAAGATGGCTTAGATTCATCTGTTTGACTACAGATATCTTGATTTCATTTTTTAAAATATTATTCATTCACTTTGTGCAGCATATTTTCTTTATCCTTTCATTTTTTATGAGTATCTAGGCTGGTTCTGTTTTCTAACTATTGTGAATAGAGCAGCAACGATGAACTTGGCTGTGCAGGTGTCTCTATGGACTAGATTCTTTCAGGAGTGGAATAGATGGGCCAACTGGTAAATCTCCTTCAATTTTTGAAGACCCTTCCACACTGATATTCATAGTGGGCTGTATCAGTTTACATTCCCACCAGCAGTGAATAAGGGTTCCTTTTGCTGGTATTACATGTCCTTTCTTAGCCATTCTGATTGGGGTCTGATAGAATTGACAAACAGACCAAGTTGTGGTGACACAGACCTTTAATTTCAGCACGCAGGAGGCAGAGGCAGACAGATCACTCACTGAGGAGGCTAGAGCTACACAAAATAACCCTGCCCCTCCCCCAAAAAAAAATCTAAGGGAGAGAATCTCAACGCATGTTTAATTTGCATTTTTCTGCTGTCTAAAGATATTGAGCACTTTTCAAGAAATATTTATTAACCACTTTTATTTCTTTTGAGAACTGTTATTAACTGGTATATTTTTTTATTTTTACTGTTTAATTTCTGGCAGTTCTTTATATATTATGTATATTAATCCCCCACCTGATGTGTACTTAGACAAAGTTTGGTTCTTGTTTTTTCGTTTTTTTCCAATTCTATAGGTTGTCTCTTCACTCTGGCTTTTTGTTTCTGTGCTTAACTCATGTAACCCCATTTGTCAACTTGGGAATTATTTTCCATGCTATTGGAATCCTTTTTTAAAAAGTATTTTCCTATTTCCTCCTGCAATTTCCAACTTTTGAGTCTCACCTTGAGGTCATTGATCCATTTTGAATTGCATTTTGAGCAGAGTGAGAGATAGATATTTAGTTTTGCTCTTCTGTATGTCAAAGATTCCTTTAAAAGTCAGTTCATGAGTATTTTCAGCTTAGGTTCCTTCCAGCTTCTTGTCTTCTTGTGAACCAGTAATAACTATGCATCATCCTCATTAAATACTCATTGCCACAGGCACATGTTTATCATCTACCTGTGGATTATATATATATATGTACATTTATATATAATTTCCTATATAGATTTCTATATAGGAAAAGAGAGATTTTATTTAAACAGTTTTTTGAAAAAAAGAACTTTTTTTTATTTATTTGCCTTGGTGTTTGCTTAGAACTGGAACTACAGATAGTTGTTAGCTGCCATGTGGGTGCTGGGAATTGAACCCCGGTCCTCTGGAAGAACAGTCAATGCTCTCAATCACTGAGCCATCTCTCCAGCCCCTTAAACAGTTTTTTAACATACACACCACTGTTCCCCTTTCTTCCTCTCTTCCCGGTCATCCCCCAGCTTCCCTTCACCCCATCCCTCCATCCATTCATCAGAGAGAGTAAGAACTCCAAAGATGACTCAATGCAGTGTGGCACATCCAGTTTTGGTAAGACCAAGCCCCTCCCCATAGTATCAAGGCTGAGCAAGGTATTCCTCTGTAGGAAATGGTCTCCAAGAAGCCAGTTCATGCACTAGAAATAAATTCTGATCTCACTGCCAGAGGCCCTACAAACTGCCCACACCATTCGATTGTCATCCACATTCAGAGGGCCTAGTTCAGTTTCATGCAGGTTCCCCAGCTGTCAGTTCAGAGTTAGTGAGCTCCTAATAGCTCAGGTCAGCTGACTCTGTGGGTCTTCCTATCATGATCTTGGCCTCTTTGCTCACATAATCTCTTCTCCCTCTTTTCAACTGGACTAGGAGATCCACCCAGTGCTTAGCTGTGATCTCTGCATCTACTTCCATTAGTTGCTGGATAAAGGTTCTATATTGACAGTTAGGATGCTGATCAATGGATAATAGATTCTTAACTACTCATCTCTACATGCCTTGGAGACTGTGCTCTGGATATCTGGAACTAAGCTAGCATGTGTAATAATAGCCATGTTGGCTTTTTCTCAGATGATAGCAGACGATGCTCACAAGTAAAGCTGGGATCAGCTGCTGACTTCCTTCTGGACATTAGTGAAACTGACCTCAGCACACTGACAGCCAATATCAAGGCTCCATCTGGACGTGATGAGCCCTGTCTACTGAAGAGGCTACCCAACAACCACATTGGTAAGCTTTGAACTGCCTGCATGGTGAGGGAAGCCAGGACTCCTCACTCCTCCCTTAGGAAGTGAATGGTACATTGCCATATGCTACAGTAAAACCTGCATTACATACATGCCTCTGCACTTGAGTTAACACCCTTGGATACTGGGTTGTTGACAAGTAAGGAAGTCTTATTTCTCATTTTGAGAATATCCCATCATATTAGCTACTTTTCTCACTACTGTGACAAAATACCCAAAAAGCAGCTTAAGAAAGGAAAAGTTTGAGCCAGAGAGGTGGCTCAGAGGTTCTTCCAGAGGTCCTGAGTTCAATTCCCAGCAAGCATATGGTGGCTCACAACTATCTATAATGACATCTGGTATTCTCTTCTGTATACTGTATACATAATAAATAAATAAATCTTAAAAAAAAAAAAAAAAAGGAAGGAAAAGTTTGCTTGGACCCAGAGTTCAATGGTGCAGTTCATCGTTCATCATGGTGAGGTTATGAGCAAAACAGCTTGTCACATGGTATCCCATAGTTAGGGTTTCTATTACTATGAAGAGACACCATGACCATGGCAACTCTTATAAAGGAAAACATTTAATTGGGTAACTTATTTACAGTTCAGAGGTTTAGTCCATTATCGTCATGGTAGGAAACAAGGCATCATGCAGGCAGAAATGGTGCTGGAGAAAGAGCTGAGAACAGGAAATAGTCTGATACATTGAGCATATGTGAGACCTCAAAGCCCGCCTCCACAGACCACACCTACTCCAACAAGGCCACACCTCCAAGTAGTGCCACTCCCTTTGGGGTCCATTTTCTTTCTAACCTCCACAGTGGCATCTGCAGTCAGGAAGCAGACACAGATGACCACTGGTGCTTAGCTTTACTTACCTTTACACAATCCAGAACCCCAGCTCTTGGAGTGCTGCTGCCAACATCGAGGTTGACTCTTCCCACCTAAATTAATCTAATCTAGAAATGCCCTTAACAGACACACATAGGGTCTTTCTCCTAGCTTATTCTAGATCTGGTCAAGTTAACCATGAATACATTCTCTATCATAACCATCTCCTTTCCAACTTCTCCATCATTCTTTCTTCACCTCCACTTACAAATCTTCATCTGTGTTCTGGTCCAGGCATTTCTTTCATCCCCCGAGAGGTGGGTGAACATCTTGTCAGCATCAAGAAGAATGGAAACCATGTGGCCAACAGCCCTGTGTCCATTATGGTGGTCCAGTCTGAAATTGGCGATGCACGCCGTGCCAAAGTTTATGGCCGAGGCCTGTCAGAAGGCCGGACTTTTGAGATGTCTGACTTCATCGTGGACACAAGAGATGCAGGTCTGTGGGGTAGTTTTATGGGAAATGCCTGGAGCTTATGACAGCTCTTTATCTCTAAACCTCTAGCCTCTGAGATATAAGTGATTCTACCTGAGTCACAGGAGTGGGAATATTTTTTATAGAGAAAAAAATTGAGACACATGGAGATTATAACCCCATCTGCTTTTAAGACCCAAACCCAGATCCCTGTTATATTATGTGTACTACATTGTTGTTCTCAGCTTCCAGGGTCTCTTACTGTCCTCCTAAGCAGAGCATGTTGGGTTAGTTGAGCAATACTTTGGGCAAAATAAAGCATACTGATCCCTCTGTCTCTCTTTGAGATGCTTTGAGTTAGGTTTGTCTTTCAAGCCATACCACATCCCAGGGCCTCTGCCTTCTGCCCTTTTGAGTGGCAGCCATATTGATGAGCTCTAGTCAAAGTGAGTATCCCAGAACAGAGATTGAAAGATTTCTGTGACACTCAGTGCTCAATGTTGAGATTTTATGCTGTTGAACTTTTGGGTCTGCTGACATGGTTGATGATGCTGTTTGGAGTTTAATAATTCAGATAATCCCTTGATACAGAACAGGCATTTATTGAGGGGCATATGGTTGCTCAGTATACATGTTCAAATGGAACATTGGTAAATAACTTCAAAGAAGGAGTTGTCTTAAAGCCATGGTCAGCAGGTTATCGTGCTACAGCCTTTACCTTGCTCTTTTGCTGCAGGCTTCCCAAGCTAGGTACTTTCTGCTCTGTGGAAATTACTCCAGTGTCAAGGGTTAGGAATCCCTTCTGCATTCATCACACACTTCTCTCAGGAGCTGTGTTAGAACAGGCTGCTGTGTTGCAGGTTATGGTGGTATATCCTTGGCAGTAGAAGGACCCAGCAAAGTGGACATCCAGACAGAGGACCTAGAAGATGGTACCTGCAAGGTGTCCTACTTCCCCACGGTGCCCGGGGTCTATATCGTCTCTACCAAATTTGCTGATGAACATGTGCCTGGTATGGACCCCCTCTACCCTCCCACTGTGAGGCTTAGGTTATCAGTAAATGCCATCTATGCCTCTGTCGGGGATGCTCACAGGGGCCCTCTTGGTCCTACAGGAAGTCCATTCACCGTGAAGATCAGTGGTGAGGGAAGAGTCAAAGAGAGCATCACCCGGACCAGCCGGGCTCCGTCTGTGGCCACAGTCGGCAGTATCTGTGACCTGAACCTGAAGATCCCAGGTGAGAGTGGGGAGCAAATGGTACAGGGCAGCATCCAGCACTTTGGGACCAAATACAGAGATGACCTAAAGCACACTGCCTGCCTTTATACTGGGGACATTTTCATTTTACAATTTTTCTTAGTTTGTTTTGTTTTGTTTTTTTAAATGGGGTCTTAATATGTAGCACAGACTGGTCTCAAACTTGTGATTCTCCTGCTGCAGCCTCCCCACAGTGAGGCTATAAGCTAGGAACACCACAGTAGGATTTTTGCTTTTTATAGAGGCTCATTTGGGAAAAAAAAATGTGCTTACCATTGACCTTTTTCTCCCAAATAAAAATAGTTTTGTTGCATTGCCTATGGGGAACATAGATTTACTTTTAGATTTACTCTTTGCCCACGTTTCCAGTGGGAAACGTGATCCTTCTGATGCCAATCTCTGGGAGTATTTAGGAAATTGAACCTACGTTCAATTTATCTTTTTTATCCTTTACATGAGAACTAGATCTTTGCTACAAAGCTGAGTGGGCCCTGCTGAGTTGCTTCATGGTAAATTGTTTTTCTCAGAGTCTACATGCACTGTAAGCAGGCCAACAGCCTATCTGAAATGTAGCTGGAGTCTTTGTGCACAGAGAATCATTTTGTAAATAAAAGCTTCGAGACTCCTCTGCCTACAGACTGGCAAGGCCTGTGGAGGTGTATAAACTCTACGGAGAAGGGAAATGTGGGGAGATAGCTACATTAGTAAAGTCTTTGCTGCAAAAATATAAGAAGTTGAGTTCTAGCTCCAGAACTTACATTGGGAAAAAAAAAACCAGGTGTGATGGTGCCTTTAATAATCACAGCACTGGAAATTCGGAGACCAGAGGTCCTAGGGCTCACTGTCCAGCCAGTCTGGCTAAACTGATCCTCAGGCCAGCGAGAAACACTATCTCAACAAACAAGGTCGATGGCTCCTACAGAAACAGGACCTCAGGGTTTCCTCTGGCCTTTGTTCTCGTGTACACACACACACACACACACACACACACACACACACACACACACACACACACGCACGCACGCACGCATGAACGAAAGTGTGCACCATAAACACATCCAAAAGATGCACATATCTGACCTTAGGAGGAAGGAGGCTCTTTCCCAGCACCTCACATTCCCTTAACCTACCCTTCTTAGTCACTGGGTTCTTACACATCATGTGTGAATGTTGTTAACATCTCATTACCTTAGTTGAGATCACTTTTTTAAAACAGTTAGTTGAATGTGATGGCACATAGTTCATGTGCTACAAGGTGGAAGAAGATGGGTGGCTAGGTCAGGGATTGCTGGCCAAAGCAGGGACATGGTCATGCTTTGGTAAACTGTCCTCAAGAAATGTATGAGATCCTGTTTGTCCTCATCATCCACCAGCAGAAGGCACTCTCATTCATTCTGAGAAACTCTGATATCTCCATTTCAGTCTTATTTCTAAGATTACCTATGACGTGGACTTTGCTTTGCTTTCTACTTTTCATTTTGCAAATTACCCATTCTCTTCTCTTTGTGGACTCTCACTTAAATACAGGTGTCTATGCGCAGTGTCCAATATCAGTCTTAAGACTCTTCTGGCTCTTGGTCATTCTTTTCAGTGACTTGATAGCAGAGGAGTCTGCAGGAAGCACTCACTCCCATGATCCACTCAGTCCCCTCTCATCTGTTAGTGGCGGGAAGAGCACATTAGCTCCTGGGGACCAGGACCACATTGGATATCTTATTCACAAAGTAGCATATCTTGACAGCTAATAGACATTCGCTTCTCCCAGCTCAGACTGCAGACAGCCAACTTGTATGCTCAACTTGTGATGAAAGAGAGATAAGAGGTTGCTAGGGACCCTTCTAATGGCACTAAGTCATCATGAGAGCCCATTATTCTATGGAGTAGACTTTGCCAGAGGAACTTGGCAGAGGTACAGACTTTGGGTCCATACGATGGCATGACCGCTCCTCAACCTCTTCTCCTTTCTCTGTCCATAGGATACAGAATCATGAACTGCTCCACGGTGCAGTTTTATTTGGGCTCTAGGTGATGGCAACATCCAGTGCCACCCACTTGTCTCCTCCGTGCCAGTGCAGGCACAGTTGTCTGTGTGACATGAGCAGCTTCTAACAGGCATGATTTGTTTCCTGGTGCTTGTAACTCAAAGCATTGCTTTTCTGAGAGTGTGGCCTCTTGACCTCTGTTTGCTGACAGCTTTGCTCACGCATGGTTCCTCCTTTACCATTGAGACTGGCATGTGTTCACTTTTGTCTCTGGATGCCTTTGACCTTGTTGTCTGGAAAAAGCACCAAAGCTTGACAATAAGAGATGAAGGCTCTTTGGGTCAGTGCAATGGCTCAGTACCAAGGGTGCCTGCTACTAAGTGATGACCTAAGTACGTTTGATTCCCATATGTTGGAAAGACAGAAACAACTACAGGTTGTCCTTTGACCTCTACATGCATACTGCTCATATGCACACAATACATACATTAATCAAAATGTAACACAGAGAGATAGGAAGGCTGTTGTGAGTTCTACCTTTTCTCTGTAGAGAAAAACTTGTCTGTGCATGACAAATGGACATCACTTTTTCATAGAAACACAAGGGTTTTATTACATGCTCTAGCTTCCTAGTTTGAAGCTGCCATGTGAGGTAACTGGGCTCTAGCCAAGAAAGCTGTTGACATCTAACTGGGACAAAAAGCTTTGTCAGTGCTGGTAGGGCCTGCTCCCTTCACGCTGGCCACAGGAGGGGCAAGCCTCTAGCCGAAAGGAAAGTCCAAGCACCTCACATCTCTGCTATACCTGCTTCACTCTTCTCTGCTTGCCCTGTGTACCCTGCCTCGCCCCAGACTGTTGCCCTAACTCTCTTCTCCCAACCTTTTACTCTCAGAAATCAACAGCAGTGACATGTCTGCCCATGTCACCAGCCCCTCTGGCCATGTCACCGAGGCAGAGATTGTGCCTATGGGGAAGAACTCTCACTGTGTCCGATTTGTGCCCCAGGAGATGGGCGTTCACACAGTCAGTGTAAAGTACCATGGACAGCATGTAACGGGAAGCCCCTTCCAGTTCACCGTGGGGCCCCTTGGTGAAGGGGGTGCCCACAAAGTCCGAGCAGGAGGCCCTGGCCTGGAGAGAGGAGAAGCAGGCATCCCAGGTAAGAATTTGGGGCAAGCTGTAACTAGAGACAAGAAAGTTTTCACTGTATCCATTGCTCTTATTGCCAGTGGTTGGCTATAAGGGGCATTCCTTATTCAAAGCTTTTAAAGCTAAGATTGGGACTCACTCATCTTCACAAAGCCAAACAAGCTTAGACAGATTTTGCTGAGTCTAACATTAGTGTGCATTAAGTCTCTTAAGAGGAGAGCAGTAACTATTTCCAGTGCGTTTCTTCAGAACTGGTGTTCTGTGCAACACACTAGAATGCTGCAGAACTGATTTGAGAGGTCTCCTCCTGCCGTGGGCTGCTGTGGGAAGAGGTGTGGGGGAATCTGAACAATCATCCTTTTCTGGTTTGGGTGTGTCCCCTGGTACACATTCCACATGAACTTCATGGTCATTGTGAGTGCTTCAGAAACTGCAATGATGGCCTTTGCCTGGGACCTGCTTGGGGCTAGAGCAAAAGGAAAGTGCTGGCAAGAGTCTGGACCTGTACTACTGGCTTGAGCTAAGAGAGGGGCAGGGGCTATCGGGCTCTCTCACTAACTGGTGTTTCTTTGCTCTCAGCCGAGTTCAGCATCTGGACCCGGGAAGCAGGTGCTGGAGGCCTCTCCATTGCTGTTGAGGGCCCTAGCAAGGCCGAGATTACATTTGATGACCATAAAAATGGGTCATGTGGTGTGTCTTATATTGCTCAAGAGCCTGGTATGTACTGAAAGGTTGATTTAGGATGCTTTCTTTGTTTGAAACTGGTTTAGTTGCCAGGATCAGAAACCTATCAAGTTAGGCCAAGTAAACAGGCATTTGCATGTGGGGGCACATGGAAGAGCATTCTAGAACCTCAAATGCAGAAAACAGGCCTCCAAGAGATGAGGATTCTTGTTCTCATCATCTCTTGTCTTTTATTGGTGGTCTCTGCTTGCTTTCTTTCGAACGCTTCGTTCTGTCTACCTATCAGCCAGACATTCTTGACTGCATGTAACCTGTAGCTGGTATGGCTGCTCTGAGAGAATGGCCTCAACATCTGAGAACCTAGAGCAAGGCTTTGTCACCTTTTGTGTGCCTGAGACCCTTTGGACAACCGATAAAACCTCTTTGTCCTCCATATAGTGTTTTGGCATACACAACGTAAAGCACATCAAATCATAAAGGAAATTAAAATAACTGTTGGGAGAGCCAGGTGTGGTGGCCTGTGCTACCTGGGAGGTGAGGCAAAATGATTACCATTACTGTGAAGCCAACCAGAATTTTATATAGTGAGCTCTAGGCTGACCTGAAATACAGAGTAAATCTTGTCTCACATAAATACAACTATATTAAAGTATAGTTATCAAAAACATAGTAGTGAAGTATATATGACTTTATTAATATGTTAAATTATGATAAAATTTAGTGAAGATATTAAGATTAATGTAAGTGATAAATATTAAGATAGCAATAATGCTTAAAATGGAATGAAAACACCTTGATATATAATGTATAGCATTGGTGATGAAAGGCACAGGTAGTTCTCATGTGCTGTATTTCTAATAACAGTTTCTTTCAGTTAGAGATTAGTGGAAATATGGATGCAAGTGCTTTTCCTATTCAAGCCCCTGGGTCTCTGGGATTCTGTACACAGATGACCCTGTGGACCCTGGTCAAGAATCTCTGACCTTACTCAACTAATAAAATCCTTTTGTCTCAGTGTTAGCCAAGTGACTCTATCAGCCAATCAACTGTGGCCTTTAAGGAGTACTAGCCTCTGAAGACATTTGAGCCCACCATAAGCCAGTGGCCACTATGGAAATACCTTTCTGAAATCTCTGAGATGATGGGGTTTTCCTATCCCAACAGGTAACTACGAGGTGTCTATCAAGTTCAACGATGAGCACATCCCTGACAGCCCCTACCTGGTTCCTGTCATCGCACCCTCCGACGACGCTCGCTGCCTCACTGTTATGAGCCTTCAGGTGAGACGCAAGGAAGCATCCATCTCCTTGGCCACAGGCCGACCAGTGAGGTTCCTGGACTCCTGAGGCCACTTTAACCCTCTCTTGGGTTCTAAACCCTTATTAACAGCACCCAGATTTTACCAGTCATAGGGTTATCAGTCCTATAGCAAGGACTTTATGCCTTCAGAACAAAAGACAGTTTGAGCAAGCACAAACAGACGTGGTAAACAATACACCTTACCACTCGGACAAGTTTGTTTATAAATATGTATTCAAGAGAAACAAAGAAGCCTGCTAATCATTTGTTAAGGGAGCAGGAGAGTCAGAACAGAATAGATGATGCTCCAGTCTAGGGATTTGTAATTCTAATGATCGCTGGCTTCCTTTCCCTAAAGTTAACTGCAATTTTTTTTTCTAATTAGAATGATTTGTTTATGAAAGTGTATGTAGAGAACTTTCTCCGTGTTACTTCAGTGAAGCCTTGCAACACCCTGATAGGCAGCTTCTTCTGACCTAATTTTAAAGATGGTACAGAGTGATTCTAGTGAAGAACCACTTAGTATGAGATGGCAGAGTGAGATCTCTGTCTCCAAAAGGCTGCTTCCCTGTGATTGTGCGTGCACTTCACTTCAGTCTTAACACCACTAATGTGGTAGCACATGAGTGTCCAATCTACTGGGATTACAACAGGTGCACATGCCAACACAGAGGCAGACAGGCATGCACGCACGCCCAGAGTTACATTAGCACCAGAGCCAAACTGAGAGGCCCTGGAGTTCGAGACACTGAGCTTGTTTGAATTAAGAGAAGCAAAAGGTTGTAGAATAACACCAGAATACCCAAATTTAGTTTCTAGTTTAAATAGCCTTTATTATTTCAGTTCTTAAAAATAAGTATTTTTAGAACTGGTTAAAATCCAATCTGGCATTTAGAATGGGTGATAGAGCAACTAGTTGCCCTTTTGTTTTATATTCAAGATTTCAGTCTTATGTTAGAGACCTAGATATAAGCCACACCTGAATCCCAGTCTACAGATTTATGAGGTCTCAACTGGAGAGTCCCAGAGGTCCTAACTGGTCGCCGTGGTATAGATGTTTTTCTTGTGTTTCATTTAAAAGCTTTTTAACAGGAGTTTATTTTGTGGCCGACTTAACTAAAACCTATAGAGGGAGATAAACACAGCATTTGTTGAGGGCAGTGAGCTGCCTTCCTGCATCTCGAAGATCTCTTTTCAGATCTTCAGAGGTATTTATCTCCCTCTTGAGGATTTAGCGCCAACAGACTCAGGTAACAGAGATGACTGTTCTCAAAAGCTGGCTCTGAGCAGTCGTCTCCAGCAAACTCTGCTGAGCCTGCCTGTCACAGTTTGCTAATAAGGATTTCAGTAAGTATGTAGTCACTTCATGCCGTGAGATATGTAAATTATTTATCAGGGCCTCGGAGGAGGCCTGAATGACATCTGGTGCTGATTAGATGTGAGAAGCATGTTTTGTTTTATCTGGCTTTTTAGACTTTGTAGAAAAGTGGAGTTGGCTGGCACTTTGCAGGGTGGAGAGAGAGTGAGGGAGATCTGGAAATTAAAGAATCCTGAAGTTTGTATTATCGCCTGCCCACCCCAGGCTATAACCTTCAGGGAGCAGAGTTCATAGAACAGTCTGCATACTCCACATCTCCACCGTGTCATTTAATAACCACTAGCCACATCTGGATGCCAAATTAAGATGCAGCTAGAGAAACTGAATTTTTGTCGTACAGTTTGAAGTGCTTTCAGTTGATATGTTTTGGCCCAAGGCTAGGGGACTAACCCAGGAGACTCTGTTCTTAGGGCCTGCTATAGAAATTTGGTCCTTGGATCAGCGCTCAACTTTCTCATGGCATTTCTACAAACATTGTCAGAATCTAATTTTAATTGTGTTCCTGGATGGCTTTTTTGCATACTAAGTGTGAGCCCTGCTGCATTCCAGGAATGGCTGTCCCAACAAGTTCAAGCCAAAACTGGAACATGTAAAACCTTTCCTCGATAAGATGGGCCAATTATAATAAACAATGTTGTTTTGCTTTAAGTACCTAGTGCCTAAGCCACTCCTCCAAGAATGTATACTTTGTAAAACAGAATAAAAGTGAAACTGAC
This sequence comes from Sigmodon hispidus, assembly GCA_004025045.1. Classification (NCBI taxonomy): domain Eukaryota; kingdom Metazoa; phylum Chordata; class Mammalia; order Rodentia; family Cricetidae; genus Sigmodon; species Sigmodon hispidus. The sequence goes on along the minus strand of PVIH01002351.1, from coordinate 157,585 downwards.
CCAGGAAAAAACAAAGGCCACATATTTTGAAATTTTGTTGTTCTTTTTTTTCTTTTCTTTCTTTTTTTCTTTTTTCTTTTGTGTGTGTGTGTGTGTGTGTGTGTGTGTGTGTGTGTGGCAGAGGGAATTTTTAAATACATATTAATATTTAACAATGTAGGACTTTTCTCATGTATGGGCCAGGCCCTGGGCTGAGTCTTTATTATGATTTCATGTGCTCTTCATAACAGCTCCCTGAAATTGCACCAGTTAGTTTGTCCATTTTATAAGCAAGGAAATTGAGACTTAGATTTAACAACTTTGTTTTATTACTAGGAAAAAGTAGTTAAGCAAAACGAAGCCTACTTTACATGTGTAGCCTTTTATAGCTGCATCAAATGTGCTACCCATTCCTGCGCTTGACTTAAAAAATAATAACAAAAACAAAAGGCACACATAGAATTTGGCTCCTGTCATGAAAGCTGGTCCCAGGTTCCTCCTGCAAAGGAGTCTAATGGTGATGATGATTTAACTGGAATGACCTGGGTGCTTTTCAACTGGAGTGTCTAAAGTCTCCAGTCTCAAAACCATCTCTTCCCACCCCTGAATGTTTTGAGTATAAGAGGGCAGTCAGTATGTGTTTCTGTTTACTAGTATAAATGTGAAAGCATAAGCAGCCCAGTTCTGTTGCCAAGTGTTGTATCAGGGGAGTATTCTGAGCCTACAATATGAGAATTCCCACCTGGAGTCCTACGTTGGGTCAGTGTGTGCTTCTAAGCAGGAATACCAGATGCCATAACCTGTCTAATTTATTAAATTCTCAGGAATCAGGATTAAAAGTTAACCAGCCAGCATCCTTTGCTATAAGGTTGAACGGTGCAAAAGGAAAGATTGATGCAAAGGTGCATAGCCCCTCAGGAGCAGTGGAAGAATGCCATGTGTCTGAACTAGAACCAGGTAAGCTGCAGGGCTGGCACGGGTTCTCAGCATCAGTGTTCCTGACAGAACTTCCTACTGTGCTGGCTGCTTCCTGGGGCCACATGGCATGTGGCCAGAGAGCCTTCAGGTTCTCTGTGCCACTGCTATACATCATCTATAAAATAGGGTGGACATTTCCAGGAATACAGAAACTCTTTATGTGACATTAATGCCCCTCTCCTCTTCTTTCTTTAAACAAATTCTCCTTTACTTTTGTCAGATTTCTTTTTTTTTTCCTTTATTTTGTATTTATCAAAAAAAAAAAACACAGTAAAAAGAATTTAAAATGTGGAAGAGTTAACAATAACTATACAGAGGATAAGAATCATAAGCATGGCTTATCAAGGGTGGTAATACAAATAAGATTGCTACACATATATTTTCTTTGTGTTCATCTTTCCCTCTGAATTTTTTTTTTTTTCCATCCCTGTATATCCTTATTCAAGGTCTCTTCCCCCTCCCAACACAGCTGGTCATTTTTCTTCTCTGCAACTCCCCATTGTCAGATTTCTTTTACATGAAAACCACAGGTTTTTTTATTATATTTTAACAAAGCCATACAGTTTTGTTGTATTATTGACTTTATGACTTGAGTAAGGATATTTTGCTTGACTCCAAGAAAATCTGGGACTCTAGAGCTTAAAAAGAAGAAAAAAAAAGGTTGATCGACATCAGAGAGCCTCATAAATCTGAGGGACTTTTAAAAGACCATTTTGTCAATGAACATTTATTATATGTTAGAGATTTTGCAGGAAGGTAAAGCTAGTGAGTATACAATTCTACCCTCAAAACACTATTCATGTTAGAAGGTACTTATAATCTTAATATCTAAGAAACTGAAGCAGGAGGGGTTCAAATTCAAAGCCAGCCTGGGCTACATAGTAAGGCTCTATCTTAATTTTAAAAAAAAGTAAAAAAGCAACTAGTTCTGGCCAGAATTGATCAGAATGAGGCTAAAAACCTGAAGATTGGAGACATCCTTAAGTGATACCATAGGAAAACCAAGAAGCAGATGGCAGGGATGTAAGTAGATGTGAGACACTTTTTGCTTTCAGGAGGTCAGGAGGGCTTCTTCGACATGATCTTTGTTAACACCTACTGCCATTCAGCATTTGCTGTGTGCTCACCTGCATCCAATAAGGATGGAATTCTAGAGCATGATTGTACAGCTGAAGGAGCCACCCCAAACCCCTCACAGCAAGGGTTCCCTCCAGGACCAAGGATTATGAACAAACCACACCCAAATAACTCTGTTTTCACAGAGAGATCCTTTATTAAGTGGGGAAGAAAAGATATGGTTGCTGCTTTCTGACTCAGGAGGAAAACAGCAGCAAAGGGAAGATCCGTGTTAGAATGAGCTAAGATGTGGTATATTTTGATTGGGCATGTTAATCAGGTGAACCAAAGCAGGCTTTTGATTGCTGGACTTTGGTACTCTTCCTGAGCTTCCAATTGCCTTCTGGAGCTCACATGTCAGGCTGTGCTCTGGCAGTCTGACATAAGAAAATGTCCAAATAAGGTAGTAGGCCTTGATGGCTAGCTTTAGGGATGTAATGTATGGCTTACAAGGGAGAGGGAAGTGGAAGGTCAAGGCCTGCCTGTACCATGCTTGCCAGGCCTGCTAGGGCCCTTCAAGAGCTATATATTTCTCTCCTGAAACAAATGTTGGGAGAGAGTTGCCTTACCATATCTTGGCAACATTAACCTGCATTATAGAGAATGTGTTAGAACATATGACTTGGCAAAGTGGTGAGTTGCTGCCCCAAAGGTACAGCTCCTTACCACTCAACATGCAAGGACAACAAAGTGGTTCAGTCAGTAAAGTACAAACATTAAGGACCTGAGTTTGATGGGGGGGAGTGGCTTACTAGCCAACCAGTCTAATCACATTAGTGAGCTCCAAGTTTAGTCAAAGAATCTGTCTTCTTCCTTGGAGTGTCAGATAAGCAGGTTGTAGTGTTTATTAGATGTCCATGGCATTGAGCTCCCAGCAAATGAAGTTTGTCCTTGGCCCAGGCAGCCTCTGAATCCCCAGTGGTGTCTTATGATCATTCCTGGCATGCCATAGTGTGGGTGTTATTGATTACAATTACAGGATACCCAACTCAAGTGAACACATGTTATAATGAGGCCCAGGAATTCATGTAACTACCGAGTTCAGAATCTGTGGCAGATTTCATCAGTAACAAGTGGCCGTTCTCCAAGGCCCCAAAAAGTCTTTTTGGTTGTTTTGTTTTGCTTTGTTTTATTTTTTGAGTCACAGCCTCTGTGTACCCTAGGCTGGCCTGGAATTCATATATCCCAGACTAACTTCATACCCATTATGATCACAGCATTTTCATACCATATCAGTCAAGAGGCATCTTTTAGGATTCATTTTTAGAAGTCTCAAGAGGAAAGAAATCTATAAGTCTCTAGTAAGCCTCTCCTCCTGTCTCAATGAACTGGGACACATGCCCGTTCCTGAGTCACTTCCTATGGCTAAAGAAATGAATTGATTTACCTTGTGGAAAGAATTTTCCCCATCCTGTTAAAGACCGCATCTGGACCTTGGGGTGGGGTTCACTTCCTGTGAAACATTTTGGCTTTAAGGGAGGAAGGTGGGCACCTAGCTGGGAAATGCTTGGGGAAGTGCAGTGCTGAAAGATATGGGTAGGTAGCTCTGTCTAGAACATTCCTTTGTGGAGAGTACCAGAGTGAAAAAGAGGGTTTGAGTAGAGCATTGATGGCCCCAGGTCCTAAAGTAGATAAAGTTCAGGAAGGCAGGGACTAAGTGGTGCAGAGCAGCCACATGGTGTACCCTGCAAGGCCAGTCTAGGCACTCATCTGCTGACAATGACCTTGACACATGTTGTGACCCAAAAGAGAAAAGCTTAGCTGTTTCTCTTGCTGACAGTTACTTGCCTTGAGCTTAATTACAGAGATTTAATGCCAGTTGGAACTGTATTTTTTCCCTTCAAGTAGCCAAATAGGGAAACATGGTGAGTAGTGAGCTTTTCATAAGGAGCAGTTTGTAAAGCAGAGGCCTGAGTGTTCTAATGAATGTTCTGAATTGGATATTGAGAACATTTCCCAAAGGACTGATCGGGAGATGCAAGTTAAGCTGATATTGAAATCTGGGTGTTAGCTGCCAGGTCCCCAGCAGAACAGTGGCTGTAAATGATTCAACACCGGCCAGCTCAGGTTGACTTGCAATGCTCTGTCCTCACTTAACTCCAGGCTGCTTACCACCCACATATAACTTGTGTCTCCTCTCCTTCTAGATAAGTATGCTGTTCGCTTCATCCCCCACGAGAATGGCATCCACACAATCGATGTCAAGTTCAATGGGAGCCACGTGGTTGGGAGCCCTTTCAAAGTGCGTGTTGGAGAGCCTGGCCAAGCAGGGAATCCTGCTCTAGTGTCAGCCTATGGTGCTGGTCTGGAGGGGGGCACCACAGGTAAGAAACATTGCTTTCCGTGTTACGCCAGAAGCTCTAGGGCAAAGCTGAGGTAGACATCTTCAGCCCCTGAAAGCCTTATATTCTCTCTCTAGGGAAAATGCAGGTATGCACTCTTTGGTTGAAAACCATTGTTTGAACCAGGATAAATCAGAGCAAGGCCTCATTACTGTTTGTTGTAGCCAAGATGTCTTTCTTCAGCAAGTTCCTGAGCCTTGGGGGCAGGATGGTGACAGCCCAGTATCATTAGTTTTGAGGGTTTATTTTGCACAGTGTTCATGGAGCAGCTCCTAGGTTTACAGGCAGCCTGCTCCCAGCCTCCCAGAAATACGCTGAAGCCACCTATGCTCTCCCACGGCCTGTCACCTTACATCCTCTGCTCACTGCAAATGAGGTGCAAAGGGTGACGGAGTGCAGGAGTCCTTTCTTTATGAACTGCTGTAGCCCCTCCCTGGACCTGCTCTGCTTCCTCCTGCAGGTGTGAACTCTGCTAGCCAGTCACCAAGTCACACAGGCTTTCCCACTTGCTGCTGTCCCAGGGCTGCCATGGTGCTGAGTGGCCAGTGTGACCAGACAAAATCCCAGTTCAGCTTGGAAGTTACCTCACTGAAAGGGGTAACTCACCTTCTCACTGAGCATCTGAAAGATCCATGGGATCTTTTCTACTTGCTGATTGGCTGTTGTAACTTAAACCAAAGCTTATGGTGATTTATGTAGTCAACTTGAGCTAGGCCTCAGCTCTATCCATCACACCAGCATCAGGGATAATAAGGACTCTGCCCACAGGACACCACTTCTATTTCCTGTTACGTGGGGCTTCTTGGGAAGATCCTGGTTTCTCAGGTGCCCCCTGGTCTTCCTGCTCCCTGCCATGTTGTGTGTTAGGGCAGGACAGATTATATTTCCCCATGTCCTGGGGGATGGTTTGCTATAGTTACAACAAGCCCAGTCCTGGAGTGAATGCCTCCTAAGTGGTAGAGGAGCCCTGCTCAAGTTAGGAGTGGCCAGTAGACTGGCATGCTGCCAGGAGTTCTAGCCAAAGCAGTGTCCTCCATAAAGCCACCCCCTCAGTGGCGTCAGTCCTGCCAGATGCCCTTGGCACTCCCAGCCGACTCCCTATTTCACTCCGAGCCAGTCCCTTGCCCTTGGATGAGATCTACATTGCAGATTGGGAGAGTGAGACAAAGTGATCCTGAACTCTGCAGAACTACTCAGCTGGGATTTCATAGAAGCCAGGGGGTCAGCCCCAGGTCTGTGACCTTGAAGTCTGAGCCCTGAGTTCCTGACCCTAGAGGCACATACTGCACCCCAGCCAGCTTTGTGGGGTATCCTAAACCAGAACTCCTACCCTCCAGATGCCCCGAATGGTTTCCAGGCATGGGCCCTCCTGGCAGCAGAGCAGGCGGTAGGCCTTGGTCTTGCCCACAGCAGCCTCAGAGCCTGCCATTCCAGCCAGGAATCATCCAATCCCCTGTTGGCTGCTGCGGTCATGAGCTTCCACTACTTCCTCTTGGTATTTCTCACCCTTCTGGAGCTCAGATGTCAGGCTGTGCTCTGGCAGTGTGGCTGCCAAAGCGCTGGTCTTACAGAGAAGCTCCCAGCCAGAGAAGAGGCCCAGAGGTCACCCGCTTCCACCCTTCATAAATATTGCTCTGTTCACAGAGAAGACATCTTGTTTTCCTGATTTGCCTGTCCCCAGGCTTTCCCCAAATATCCATCCAGAGATGATGCAGCATGAGGAGAACTTTCAAAGGGCAGGCAGTAGTGGCTCACACTTTTAATCCCAGCACTTAGGAGGCAGAGGCAGGTTGATATTTGTGAGTTCGAGGCCACCCTAGTCTACGAGCAAGTCTCAGGATAGCCTGGGCTACACAGAGAAACCCTGTCTTGAAAAAAACAAAAACAAATAAACAAAGGATTTGTGTGGCCAGGCTTCAGACAGAAGCCTGGAGTTGGACCACAGCGTTTTGGGCTCTTTGGAGGGTCAGCATAGGAATGGGGAGGATCATCACCGTGCACAAAGACAGTTTGGGTATCACATCACATATTGTTCATAGCAAGAGTTGAGGATGATGTATGTCTGCATATGAGTTTTTTCTCTCCTGTCTTCTATTGGGCCAGTCCCTTAGCAATAAGTTAGATACCACATTTAAATCATATGTCTGCTAAGCCCCAGCTGTGGATGAGCAAAGTGGTGGCAGGTGAGTTACAAGCCTGCCTCTTAGGCTTATTCCAAGTGTTAGAGGAAGTGAATACCAGGTAGTTCTTGACTTTAAAGACAGGATTTCTCTGTATAGCTTTGGAGCCTGTCCTGGAACTTGCTCTGTAGACCAGGCTGGCTTGCCTTCCTCTGCCTCCCAAGTGCTGCACCATTAAAGGCATGCACCACCACCACCCAGTTTAGTTCTTGACTTTTTTAATTTCTAATCTCTCCCTTCACTTCTGCCGTTTCAGGCTCTTGACTGATTAAAAGGGTTGAGCTTCTACCCAGGACAGCAAAGTCTTTGTAGATTCACCTTCAATTCATTGTCCCCACCTTCTTGCAGCCAATTCGTGGACACACTGCCCCTTTGTGGCCCCCCCCCCCCGCCCCGGCCTCCACAGCAGCTGCTGGGGAGGGGGAGGGGCTTCCCAGATGCACTTATTAACTCCAAGGCAGAGTCCAGGTGGGATAGGAGAGAGACTTTGGAGCAGCAGCCTCAGGAGTTTCCAGAAACAGCTGGCTCATGTTTAGGGAGTCACACCATAACAGCTCCTTTGTCTTATTGGTAACCAGAACAATAATTCTTTCTCTGCCCAGGAACTGTAGTTAAACCAAAATATTTCCCAGCTGGGTTGGCGTCTGGGGCTCTGGCAGAAATACAATGCTGCTAGAGGGTGTTGCACTAGAGTGCCCCCTAAAGGACTTCCCGTGAACAGGAGCTGGTGTCTGACACCCCAGCTGCTCCCACTGACCACCTAGTGCCCCTCTGGACTGGAAGGAGGCTATAGGTACAGGTGATAAAGCGGGGACCCAGGATGTGTCGTTAGTTGATGCTTTCTTTGCCTTCTTTTTTGGCCCAAGGCCGAGTGTCTGAGAGGTCAGGTGTCTCAAGGCTGCAAGTAGGGTGTATGTGGCAGTTGTTGTGTGTCAGTCTTCCCAGCCACCCTCCCATCTGCCTCTCCCTACCACCATACAGTGACTTCTTGGGCCTAGACACAGTTACACACAGGTGGCTTGGATGCAGCACACCACTTTCTGGTGGTGCACCTTGAGTTACACTCGATCTGAACACCACGTGGAAAAAGAAACACTGTGACAGAGTGTTGCACTTGCAGGGTAGGAGAATATGGCGTAGGTCCTGGTGTGGTTCTCAGTCAGTAGAGATACTGTTACATTTAGTGCCTTCTCTCATTGCTGGTATTCAGACTGACAGCTCTAGATGCCAGCCCCGGAACTCAGCCCAGTGTCTAGGATGAGAAGAAAGGAGAGACTGAGCTTCCTCAGCCTCATCCACCCAGAGGAAAATGGTTTCCCCTAGAAGCAAAGCTGCTTTCTGTTGCCTGGTGCAACACTTCAGGCTCACAGTGACAACTCAGGTTCTTCCCTCTCTGTCACACTTTTGGCTTAGCCTGGGCAAGGGAGTTGCACCCACACAGCCTGTGCTTCTCTGTGCCAGGAACTCAGGGTTCTAGGGCCACTTGTTTCCCGTGCTACCACAGCAGGCACCTCATGTGGGCAAGTGTGTGTCTCACCACTGTGTCACTCTCCCGGGAAATACCCCTTATCCCTACAAACCATCCATATATCACACTTCCTCTCCCAGGTATCCAGTCAGAATTCTTCATCAACACCACTCAGGCAGGCCCAGGGACATTATCTGTCACCATTGAAGGGCCATCCAAGGTCAAAATGGATTGCCAGGAAACCCCAGAAGGATACAAAGTCATGTACACTCCCATGGCCCCTGGAAACTACCTGATTGGTGTCAAATATGGCGGACCCAACCACATCGTCCGCAGTCCATTCAAGGCCAAGGTGACAGGTAATGATGAGCCACTTTTGGGTTTACTTTTCTGCCCTGCAGAGTGGGTCTTGTCAAATTACCAGTAGTAGCAACTGCAGGTGGTTTTTAGATATGTTGAGTCCACATCTAATTCTGAATGTAAAGAAATGGTATGTGAGCAGCAGGTACACTGCCCAGCTCTGTGAGCACAGGGGCAGAAGCACCTTCCCTCCAGATAGCAATATGTGCCTTGAAGAGAAGGTAATTGCTTCCCCTTAAGGCACAACATGGTAAGTTATAGAGAAATATGACTTTAGGGAACCGTATTTACAAGAGCTGTTAATCTCAGCATCTGGGCAGAGTGCCCTTCAAGCCCTTCTCCAGTTTGATAGAGCCATAAATTCAGCTTTGTCTCAGAGGATCAGGAAAAGACTTGATGTCAAGGGCTCTCTAAATACATACAGATTCTGTGATAGTGTGTGAACTTGTAATTTGAAAGGTGTTGATTTTAGAGAGGTGACAGAACCTATTAAGGCAGATAAATTGAAAATAGTAGCTTGTTATGGCAAAGAAAGGGGGGAAGAGAGAGAGCGCACTGGCTCCAGGACCGTGGAAGGACTAGAAGCAGAGCAGAGAAGTTTGCCAGCTTCTGTTATTTTCATTGTTTTTTGAAGAGACACATGGAATAGAATTTTTAAATTGTTTCTCACAGTACAAAAATGAGAACCCTGTGCTATATTACCTAGGGATTCTGCAGAGGCAAGTTAGTCTGTTCTTTTGTATGCAGCACAAAGAAATGTAACTTTTTATGACAAATCAGAAGTGAGAGCTTTCCTAAGAATACTCTTCAATGAACTTGTTTTAAAACTCAACAAAGAAGGAGGAGGAGGAGCTGGAGGAAAGAAAGAAAAAGAAATGGTGTGTGGGGCTATAGAGGTAGCTCAGTGTTTAAAAGCATATATTGCCCCTGTCTAGGACCTGGGCTGGGATTCCAGCACCCACTTCAGCAGGCAACACCTGTAACTAGTCCTGAAAATCCAACACTGTCCTCTGACCTCCATAGATACTTGTATTTATGTGGTACACATAAGCTCACAGTCACATGCACATATACACCAAATCAATACTTTTTTTTAAATAAAAAATATGTCTGAATCCAGGGTGTTGGAAAAATATCCTTTGTGTGAGGAAGTAAAAAAGTAAACAAACAGCGTTAGGTGGTTTTCTGTCTCTGGCAGAAAAGAAGACATATTTACACATGTGAACTGCATACGCGTGCTTAATTGGAACCTCACTTCTCATCCTCACCTTACAATAATAGTAATAATAAAATTCTACAAAGCCTGCCTTCCTTAAAACACTGAAATAAATACCCAACAATAAGACTTAGGGTGACCACCATACATAATGTGGTAAGGCCCTTTTGTGCAACAGGATTCTCTGTTACACCGTGGTGTGGGCTCATTGTAGAATTAGAAAACTCAAAGATAGGAAAGCCATTTTCTCTCATGCTTTCAATCAACTTCTGTTCTCACAGCCGTTTATACTGCATTTTGTAAAGTGTTCCACAGGAGCAACAGCAAGGATGTGTGAATATATGGGTCTTTATCCTATGGAGAAATTACTCAGCCTTGTCAATCTTTGCTTAACCTGGTCCACTTGCCCAGAAACCAGATTCTAGTTGTCTGGGTGAGACTCCAGAGATTTAGAGGACATCGGTTAGTGGTATATGCCTGTGATCCACCACGGAAAGCTAAGGCAGGCAGATTGCAAGTTTGAGGTCAGCCTGTGCTACACAGTAAGACCCTGTCTTTAAAAAGTAATAATACAGGGGCTGGTAGCCAGGGATAGTAGTGCTCTCCTGGAATCCCAGCCCATGGAAGATCAGGCATTCAAGAACAGCCTTGGCTAACTGAGAGCCTGTCAAAAAGGGGAGGAAAAAAACAAGCAACAAAACCCAAAAAGAATTGGGGATATAGATGGTTGTAGATTGCTTACTTGGGCATGCATAATGATCTAGATTTGAACCTTACATACAGATGTGAGGTGCTGATGCAGTGGTTTTGTCTCCTGGCTGGCAGGACCACACTGCACACACACCCATTGGTCTGGGCCCTCACTCTTCCCTCTTTCTCATGTTCTAGGCCCTCGTCTTGTCAGCCCAGGCTCAGCCAGTGAGACCTCATCCATCTTGGTGGAGTCAGTGACCAGGTCCTCAACAGAAACCTGCTATAGTGCCATCCCAAAGTCATCCTCAGATGCCAGCAAGGTGACCTCCAAGGGGGCAGGGCTCTCAAAGGCCTTTGTGGGCCAGAAGAGTTCTTTCCTGGTGGACTGCAGCAAAGCTGGTAGGCAGCAGGTGTCTCCTGGGAAGGGTTAACATGGGGGGAATGTAGACTAGACATCCTCGCCTATTTCAGTGTCCCTACTAGGATCTATTCTTATGTCCACCTCTCTCCCACATATACAAATAACCGTGTTTCTTCCTCTATCCTTCTGTACTTAATATTCTTATATTCTTAGCTCACTTTCTTTCCCTTTTTTTTGGCCTCTTGATTTTTTTCACTAAAGCAAATGTCCCTATTTTAGATGAGCAAACTAAGCTGATTACCTAACCTCTTTCTGTGGTACCAGTTGCTTCAACCATAGTTTAAAATGGATTTGGGCTGGTGAGATGACAAAGGACAAGGGTTCGATTCCTAGCACCCACATGACAGATTACACACGCTATCTGTAATTCCAGTTCCGAGGAATCTAATACCCTAACACAGACACATAGGCAGACAAAACACTGATAACACATAAAAATATGCACATAAAGATCTACACCAAGTAAATCTTTAAAATTGAACATTCCCTTAGGTTTTGGTAATCAGTTGCTTGGCTCTGGCACCCAGCACACCTGGGCTGGAAATCCAGCTGCCACTTCATACATTTACAAAACTTTGTATCCAGTTGTGGGGGGGGGGGGTTGTAACTGAATTCCCTAGAAGTCAGGTTCCTTGCCCAAGTGGGAGTCATAGCACTTTTCTTAAGATTTTTTTAAAAAAACAAAAGGACCTAACAACTGGCAGTTCTGTACCCTGTGTGCTAAGGGTCTGACTCAGTCACTTCTGTGACATACAGAAGCTTTAAAAGGCAGCTAGTGAAGCTGGGCGTAGAGGCACACACAGTTGGATCACTGATTTGAGATACCCTGGGCAACAGAGAGAAACCCTGTCTCCAGACCCCACCCCACTCCCCAAAAAGAGGCAGTTAGTAGCCTTCCTTTTGTAGATGTTTCATGTGTTAGGTCATCAAAGCCAGGAGGTGGGGGGCAGTCAGAGCTGATATTTGAACCCAAATCAGGCTGTCTCTACTGGTAATGGCCACTCTTTGCTACCTGTCAAAGGACTCTGGTGTTATCACCCTGCTCAGCCAGTAATCCTAGTCTCTCCACCTTTGTCAATCCCATCCCTCCCTCCCTCCCTCCTTCCCTCTGACTGGCCTGACTCACTGGTCAATAACAACCTTATCTACTCCAGGATCCAACATGCTGTTGATTGGGGTTCATGGACCCACCACCCCCTGTGAAGAGGTCTCCATGAAGCATGTGGGCAACCAGCAATACAATGTTACATACGTCGTCAAAGAGAGAGGAGATTATGTTCTGGCTGTGAAGTGGGGAGAAGAACACATCCCCGGTAGCCCCTTTCATGTCACCGTGCCTTAAAACAGCTTGTGTCCAATCCTGGAGGAGTCTTTCCAGTTGCTTCTGTTGCTAGTTTGCAATTTTTTTTTTTTTTTTTTTTTTTTTTTTACAATGTCCTCAGCCTGCTCGTGGGCCTAAAACCCCATCCCAAAACCTTCCCACTCATTCCAAGTGCCTTTAGTACCCTAGACTTGACTCTTGACGTGTGGAACAATATAAAGCAAGCTTGAGGCCAAGAAAGTGCTGAGTACTCTGTCCAAATCAAGACTCTTGAGTTCAAAGGTCACTACGAAAAGACCAAAGACATGGCAAAACTGACTGGCTCCCCTAAGTTCCTGGTATATACTCAAGCATTTAGCAAACAAGAATGTCATTGCAGAAGAGGGCCCCACACCCCACTTGCCAAAGAACCTGCAACCCATTTTCCTCAAGACTAGATGACAAATAAGAATGTCTAACCCAGATCATGTTCCATCTCTGCCATCTGTCGTGGGCTCTGATCACTTTGACTTCATCCCAAAGCCAACTCAGGTCAAGAGGCATGCAGAACACCCTATACCCCATTTTTGGAATTCTGCACTTGCCTAGTGCTTTCTAGTCTTGATGACATATAGTCATAGCCAAATGCAGGGCCACTGTCAGCTGCCCTCAGAGTCCATGGCTTCTGCTAAATGGACTGCAGAGACCACTGATAGGCTACTGCAGGACCCCTCTGCAAAAGCTGGAAGGAGTGGGCGCCACTATTACTTCCATGAGCGGCCTGAATGACCAAGACACTAACACGTGGTCCCACCTGAGGTCTCTTAAAAGGCTTTGGTAAGCATCACCAGGCTGTCAAATGGCTGGAGCAAATGTTAATGACAAAATGGGGTGTTGTGGTTGTTGACATGAATGTGGCAGGGGTTAAGGGAGTATTCTACACCAAGGCATGGCAGCTGGAGAGGTGTGAGTGGTAAAAGCCACCTGTCCGGAACTGGAGCAACTGGAGCCGGATGTGAAAGGACTACAGGCATAACAGGGAGACCAAACTGGAATCAAATGCCAACTGGAAAGTGTATCTTATAACTTATTAAATAAAATGTTTGCTGCATATGTAGCTCCCTGTCATTCTTGGAATCTTCACAGTCAGTGGTTTGGGCCCCTGATCAGCCCCTTCCTTCTCCTGTAAGTGCAGGCATTGTGATTTGACCTTTTCTTGCAAGCAAAGGGCTGTCTTTTCCTAAGAAGCCAGGTGGCCAGAAAGGGCCAGCCCCAGAGGCAAAGGGACTCAGGAGGGCACATGGCTTATTTGACGTCCTATATACAAAACCCAGGTAGAAACTATGAATTTTAAGAAAGCCTTTTGCCTAATATCAGGATCTGTGATCTCAGGAATGATCTCAATCTGTCACATGTCTCCACTACCTTAGACACAGTACTGAGTGCCACTATCTGCCCCTCCCTCATCTCTGTCCCTGCCAGGAACAATGATTGCTGATGACCCAAGACATGCTTAGCCTTTCATCTACTAATCATTACAGTGGTAATTTGACATTTTACAGATGACAAAACTAACATGGATTCAATTTACACCCCACATTTACAAACCCAGAGCTCATATGGAGACAGATTTGAGCCTATACCTTTTGATTGCAGAATGGAAGCTCTACCCACAAGTCACTACAAGGAAGCAGCTCAAAGGAAAAGAATTGCAGGAGCCCTATAAAAGCCCAGGGCAGTACTCATGGTGATGGGAAGGCCCCAGTAGACCCAAAGCCTCCAGTCTGGGAATGAGGCGATCAGGGGTTCAGACAGGGAATTTGGATAATTTCTAGTGGTGGTATGTATGTGTATGTGGCAGGGTCTCTGTGTCCCATGCTAGCCTAGAATTCCCTATGTAGCCAACAAGGATTTTGAACATGTTTTTTCTGTGTGCTGTGTTGGGAGTAAACACTAGACAAGCCCTCTACCAACTAGGCTACATCCCCACTCTGCTGTCTGTGTTGTTTTCCTGACGTGCCTGACGACATATTGGAATGGTTTGTTTTCCTCTGAGCTTAGAGGGAGATGAGGCAGATGCACCCTTTCCTCTCTGTGCCTTGAAAGCCTGTCCTAGACTCCTAGTCTCATGAGTAGTTCACTTAGATACTGTCTAGTGTGATGCAGGCTTTGCTAGAGAAACACAGGGATTCCACCATTCATTTCTTCCCCTCTAGCCTGAATAAAGTTTGCTGGAGGAGGCAGAATTCGTACAATAACAGCATTGACTTTGGTGTAAGGTGTCCCAGAATCTAAACACTGCCTCCTTTGGCTGGGAGTAAGGCTCCCATGAATTCCCACAGGGATCTATGGGAACACTTCTTTGCTTGTTAACTTTGTGTGGACAGCTTCTGCTGGCAGTGATATAACTCATATACGGGTATGTATGAGTTGGCCAGTTTAGGCACCTGGTGGGTAATGATAGTTTTACCTTTGAGGTACAGCCCTGCCATTGCTGCCAGTGACATCAGGGCCTACAGGGTGGAGACCTGTTGCTCTCAATGCCTAGAACCAGAGGGCAGCTCTTATCTTTACCTGGGCTTGGTTACTGTGGAAACAAGCTATTGTTTGTGTCAATACCCTGAAAACTTTGAAACTTGGTACGCCTGGTGCCGGGTCCTTCCTGGCTTGCTTTTTGCCTGTTCCCTAGCTGAAGCTGATGAGTCTAGGATGTCACCCCAGGGGCCAGTGGAATTGTAGCCAGTGCCCACCCAGCCCTACCTGTCCTGGGGGCCCATCCTCCCCCTCAAATTATCCTCTGCAGCCCAGAAAGTGCTTACCAAGGAGGCTTCAAGAAAAAATGCCCCTAACAGCACACTTACTATTAGCCCTTGGACACTTAAAAAGGGGCCCTGGGAGTCACATTTTGATGCGCTTGTTACACAGTTCAGTACATGGAGATTTGATTTCCTCTGAAAATTTTTCAGCTTTAAAAACCAACAGAATCAATAACATGGGTGTTCTAGCCTTGAACCCTTCAGTTTGTTAGCAAGTCCAGCACTAGGGAACTGGATTTTTCTGGGTTTTGTTGTAGTTTAGTTGGTGAGCAGATCTAAAACAAATGCTCTATCACTAAGTTCTGCCCCCAGCTCAACCCCTGAAGTCTGTATTTAAGTGGGAAAATAAGGGAGTTGGGAATATAATACACTGCTCAGTAGTAGAGCACATGAGTTCCAGCACCCACATGAAGAAGCATCCAACAGAAGTCACCCATGCTGGGCTCCCTGGCCAGCCAGCCTAACCTAATTTGGCAAGTGCCAAACCACATAGAAGACCTAGATCAAAAATCAAGGTAGGCATCACTTAATAAAATTTACTATTTTTTTTCTTACAAATGTCAAAAGTGGAAGAAGGCTCTAAGCAATCTCGGTTTTCTTTGACCTTTTCCTAAAGATCTGGCCAAAGACATAGTGGGAGGGAGCCTAGCAAACAAAAGATATTTCTCTGCTTTGTCTGGGCTCCCAAGCCCGAGGGCCCCAGCTCATGTACATGGAATTTAGAGGACCCACCCCTCACACCCTTTTTCTCTTTGTCAGCGTTCTCTACACAGCAGCCAGGAGCCTGGAATTTACAAGCCTGACTTATGGCACATATCCCAGGGTGCTTTGAGCTTTGGACTTGTTTATCTCCCCAAGACAAAGAATCTACTGGGCCTTTATTGCCCATGTTTCCTCTGTCTGACCACCTGCCCCACCACAGCACCAGGATGCCTTGCCGCACCCAGTCACCATTGAGGTGGGGCACATTCTTTAGGTCCAGCTAACCCTGGGCAGGGTGTTCTCAGAGAGATAATTTGACAGAAGCTCTGGGCTTCAGGCTTCAGGCCCCACTAACTGAATAGCAACAGAATGACCCAGTGTGTGAGGATCCGCAGGCAGTATGTCCGATGCAACAATGTCAGGTCTGGATTTCAGTCCCAGCCCTGTGGCTTGCTAGCTGAATCATCTCCGGCAGTGGCCTCTGTGCTCTCATCTGTCAAATGGTGAGTGGGGACCTTACATTCTAAGCCAAGACAGACACCTCTCCACTCAGCCTGCTTACCCCCAACAGGCCTAAATAAATAGCCAGGGCTTCTAGGATTCCTGAAAGAATGTAAGGTGACATGACTTGGCTCTCCAAAGTGGAGAGGAACAGGTAGGTGTCTCATTGGGAGAAACCTGGTCTGTGGGAGAAGACAGTAATGTGTAAGCACAAGCTAAGCCGTTTACATCTTACTTCCTAACTCACTGCCCCTTACATAACACATACCTCACGTGGGGCTCAGGAGAAGCATGGGGCTGTGGGGCCGGAGCCTGCTGGGGGCTGGATCTGGGCATCATCATCAGTGAAGCACGTGGCAAAGTTTAACAATCCATCCCTGCAACTTACCATCCAAGACACCTCAGGGAATGGCCTCTGAACCAATGGAAATCAGGACCTGGCCATTGGTTCTTGGCCAGGCAGAGCCAAGAAGCTCTTATTCTGTGGGCACAGGACTTCCGTTCAGATGCAATTCTAGACACAGTAGAACAATCAGGGTTTGCAGCCTGACCCAAGAAGTTACTTCAGGACTACCCAGCATACTCAAAAGAAGGTACAGGAGGTCCAGGCTTTGATGCTTGGCTTACATTTAATCTCTAAATCCCCAAACTCCCTGTAGCCCTTATCTTAGCCCAGGGACAACTTATGGCATTTTTTACAGCTTTGTGCTTGCTCATCTTTTAGACGAGGCTCCAGTTTGTTCACTATTCCCCAACTCGGCCTGGCTAACTTGCGTTTCTAAATGTAAGCTAAGTCCAAGAGCACCCCTACCAGAAAGCCTCCCCTGACTTCCCTACCACCCCATACCTTGCTATAACTCTATACCTTGCTATAACTAGACTAAAACCTTACAGTCTGGGAGCAGAAAAGCTCCACCATTTCATCCACCCACATTTTGTATCTTTGTTGGCAGCTAACACAGAGTGTGGAGCAAATGAATGTTTGTGGGATGAATAAATGGGTGCACATACAGCAAAGGATGGAAGGAGAAGTGGCCTTGGAGCATTGTAGATAGCCCTGTCCTCACTGGCCCTTTCCAGGAAAGGGGCAGAGGCTGTGGGAGTCCCATTGGCAAGCCTCTGGTGGTACTGGCCTTCCCTTACTTTGACCTTGCTTGGGTAGTGCATTCACCAAGAGAGTTCTGTGTCCATAACATGGGCAGAGATTTTGGAGTTGTTAAGGTTTGAATTGGAGATTCCCCCACAAAGGCTCATTTGCTGGGGACTAGGTTGTCACCCAGAGGGCTTTTGTGGAGTGGTTGATGCAGGCACTGACCTAAGGGATGGATAAACTTTTGATGGATTCATATGATAACAATACTGAGAGCTGGAGAGAAGCCTGGCTGGGTTGTGCTGTCAGGGGCTGAATCTTGCCCTGGCCTTTTCCTGTTCCCTTTATCTTCCTTCTTGCCACCATGAGGCGATGAGTTCTCATCTGCCCCTTATGGCCACACTGTTCTTTCTACCCAAGCACATGGGCCAAATGATTATGGACCAAACCAAACTGAGCCACAATGAATTGTTTTTTGCCTTTTAAGTGTTGTTTCTTTTCTTTCTTTTTAAGTTTTTCTTACATATTTTGGTCACAGCACCAAAAGTCTGACATACAGGGTCCTATCCCCACACACCCTATCACTGCCCCTCCCCATGTTCCACATCTGAAAGAATTCTGGTCACAGGAGTGTGCTAAAGCAGCAAAGGACGGGTGTGTGAAACCGGTGTGAACCTTCATGTTAACAGTGGTCATCTGGTGTAACAGGCTAACACCATCTCCTCATGCCATCATTTCTATACCTGGAAAGGAGGTCATAAGCAAAGAGATGACTTAAGGCCACAGAGCTGACGTTAATGGAGATGGCCCCACTGACCACTCTGCCCCAAGTGCTTTACACACTGAAACACTATTCTCCTAATACGAAAGCATGCTCCCACCATCACCCTGTGTACAGAAAGGCTGCTGGCTCCGATGTGGCAAGACTGAGCCTCTGAGGAGTGAGGCCACATGCTCAAACTTCCAGAGGATGAGACTAGAAGTTCTGTTGGTTCATCTGGGTGCCATGTATATAGCAGGTTACTTCAGGATCCATTGTATGGATGAGAGGCATGTGTCCCCATGGAAATACTTGGCATTTGACCCCCTAAAAAGAGTGGAGCCCACACATACATACTCATCCTGGGAAGGTCATATTCAGGCTCTGTTCTTTTTTTAATTATTAAAGATTAAATGTGTGTGTGTTGCCACACCTGGGTGAGTGTAGACACACCTGTAGAGGTCGAGGACAGCTTTTGGGACTCAGTTACCTTCTTCCACCCTGAGTTCCAGGATGGAGCCCAAGCCATTGGGCTTACATGACAGAACCCTTACCCACGGAGCCATCTTATTAGCCCAGGCTCTGCTTCCTTTTCTAACTTGGTCTGACCTGACCTGCCAGTAGGTGACCCTAATCCCCTCTCCATCCCACCCCCTCCTCTCTAGCAGCCCTGGCAACTTGGCTCTCATTGGCTACACGTTTCCTTGGAGACAGACACCAGCCATCCAAACACAGACCTGAGCTCCAGGGAAAAGAATCTTCCTTCATACCCTTGGGCTTCCCAGCATGAGGGAGGTATTTAATTCCGCAAACCATAGTTTCTGGGAGGAGCGAATAAAGAAGGAGGTGGTTACTCGGGCCACCTGGAATATCCGCTATGGCCACAAGTACCTGAAGCAGGAGTCCAGGACCAGGAAGCAGTCCCAGCAAGCCCCCTTCGGATCAGTCTTGAAAGCAGGTCCAGTGCCTGCTACTGGCTCCCCTGTCAGAAAAGAGGTACAAGCGAGATGGGCAGAGACCAAGGGGGTCCAGGACCAGCTGTTCAAGGCTGGAGGTGTCCAGGGAGACAGAGTGAGGCACACCAGGGGAGCCCAAGGTAGGCCAGAGAACTTAGAAATGAGGCACCCTACCCCAGCCACTCGGAAGCTCCTCTTCCAAGGCATCTCCCATGAAGGCCAGGGCCGGGCCCTATACCTCAAGGAGCAAAATCGACTGATACCAGAGGAGAAATACAAGTACCCAATCGTGTCTTCCTGGGAGTATGGCTGGCATGTGGGTAAGACCATAACATTCTTGCCATTCCAGCTTTTGGTAGGCAGGACTGTCCTTCCTCCTCAGCCTCTCTCCTCACCACCTCCCTCTTGACACAAAGAGCCAAACTAGCTTACTACCCTACAAGTGGACCAGGAGACCTTCTACTCATACATGGAGCCTGGCCTGTTCCCTAGAACACACCCACCTCCCCTTCTTTCTCAGGCCTAACTCCCAGAGTCTTCAGGCAGAGTCACTGAACCCACTTGGCACTCCTGCAGCTTGGTGAGTCTGCAAAGACATGAGAAGCGCTAGGTCCACAGTCTGTGTGCCCATTGGCCTGGAGGGCCCTTTGTGTTGGAACTAACACTGAATGACTGGGGGATGAATGAATGTGGATACACCAAACATGGTCCAGGGAAGAGCCAGGGCAATCAGGAGTTGAGGGTGAACTTCAGCTCTATAAGGAGACTGATGAGCCAGGGCTATGGGAAACCCTGCCCTCCCCGCAAAAGAAATCAAAACCCAAACCAAATATGCAAGAAAAGCTTTTATTTGAAATGAGGGTAAGGACATCTCCAATCCTAATTCTTCTACTTCTGGATGGCATGATCTCATGAAAGGACCCACTTCTCAGGGCCTTGGTTTCTATGTCTGAAAGTGGAATAAGCCGACACCTGCTTTCTTTCATCACAGCATTTTTTGGGAAGTCTCGTGGGATAGTACCTGGGACAGGAATTCTGCTCACAAAAGCCCTTTGAGATGTGAGTCCTGTGCAATCCCTCTCTTGGGACAGCATATATAGGGAGAGCAGGGTTCTGAACTCCAGCTCTCCCCAAAAAGGAGCATGGGAACAATCAGGCTCAGAAGACAAACTTGCCTGAGCTTAAAGTCTGGTTTCTTCATTCATTCAGTGGATTTTATTGGGCAACTGATATATGCCAGGCACCTTTTTTGTCCCTGGGGATGAACCAGAAAGCAAACCAGACATGGTCTCTGCCTGCATAGGAGGCAGACAAGAAGTAGATATATACTATAGGTGCAGGCAGCAGCCATATTGTGAGTTTTGTTTGATGTTTGGTTTTGGTTTGTCTTTTTTGTTGTTGTTCTTACTGGGCATAGGAGTTAGCTGTCAAAGGTTGGGAATGGAATACAGGGTTTTGTACATGTACTAGGCAAGTGTTCCACATTGAGCCTGGGCCTGTCTCTGCACATCTAACAAGTTCCCAGATGATGCCCATGCTGCCTGTCTGTGAACCACACTGACTGTCAAAGCTGCGAGAACAAGAGATAAGTCAGGATATGGGGATCAGGACTGGGGGGCTATGCTGGCGGACAGAAATCAGGAAGGCCCACTACAGAGTCTTGTCCTGAGTAGTGACTTTGTACAGTACTCTTCCAAAGAGGAACTGATGGCCTGTGTACTCAGAAAGCCCTCAGTCAAGTGGCCAGCACACCTCTCTTGCTCTACTTCCTAGGCCTATGCTCACTGCCTATGGAGGTGCTGTGTTGGTAGGTTTTGCAAATATACACCAAGAATATCAAGACTCATTTGAAATCTAGGTAACAAATACAGTTTTGTATGAGTGTACTCTAAAAATTATTCA
Organism: Sigmodon hispidus; assembly: GCA_004025045.1. Lineage (NCBI taxonomy): Eukaryota > Metazoa > Chordata > Mammalia > Rodentia > Cricetidae > Sigmodon > Sigmodon hispidus. Next base: position 136,805 of record PVIH01002351.1, on the reverse strand, counting down.
TGGCTACCTGCAATCAATGGGCAGCCTATGATTTATCCAGCAACCCAGACTTGAGAGTGTCAGTATTCATGCTGGTAGCCTAATTCTGAATGTTCATTGGCTGATAGGGTGATGTTGGATTGTAGCCAGAAGACAGACTATCATCTGCTTAAACCCAAAGTTGCTTCCAGAATCTCTAGAACATTTCATAAGCCTCTGGCCTCACATCCTGAACCCAAACCCAATTTAGATGTCAGTTGGGGAACAGATGACAGACCTTCTGCTAACTGATATTGTCCCCTACCCTAATTATAAATAGAGAGGGGCAATTAATCCCAGAGAGTACAAGAAAGCACAGGGAAGAACATTAGGAACATTATCTGGGTCCCAGATGGGTCAGTCAAAGATGCCTTTATGTATATATAAAACAACTGACTGATGCCTCATACATATTAAGTGCTCAATGAAGTGGTAACAAGCATTATATTTATCATAATTAAATTATACTTATCATAATTAAATTATGGTTGTTGCTACTGGTTCAACAGGTAGGATTTGCAGTGACAGGCATCTGAGGAGCTAGTTTGGCCTTGGGAAGCCCCTAGAGATCTTAATGTACAGTGAGACAGTGGGGCAGTCCTGACAGTGACAGCAATATGAAGCATGGGAAGTGAGCTTGGAGCTAGGTGAGGGACCCAACTGGTTAACAGTTGGAATGACTTGAGTGCTGGCCAAAACATATCCTGATCAGGTACAGGGCAAAGTCGTGCATGCATTAGCCTTTAGCTGTCAAATCATGAGTTCTGAGCATCCTCAGGAAGGGGCCAGGGACACTGAGAGGCAGTGGCTATTCCTGAGTGACAGTGACAGAAGAGTTGCCCCCCCTATATCAGCACATCACTGCTGACACCCCAACCCTTTAGATGCTAGCAGGAAGATGGTGAAGACCCCTTTTCATCCAGGCCTCTGCTGTGTTCCAGGGGACGCCATGAAGGACTACAGGACTCCAACTCATGCCAGAACTCATCCTATCACAAAGTCATTTTACATCAAAAATGGCATTTTTTATATACCACGGCGATCAGATGACCTCATGTGAACTTGGCAAGGAAAGGGCCTCAGTGGCTCTTTTTCCCAGTGACCCATCTGAATCAGCCACATGGGAGATTCTGGGGGCCAGACCTACCTCCCTCCATGTTCTGCTGAGCCCTGCTTCCTTGGCTGAGAGTGACGTGAAGAAGCGACCACAGGCCTACACCTCTGGGGTGTACTGTTGGGGCTCCTGTCTACAAACAGAGAACTCCGCTCCTTGCAACCCTGCCATCTCTAGCAAAGCTGCCCCTTTTTCTGGGAAGCAATGCTGCAGCCGCAGGCCTGGACGGGGCAGAAATTCACTTAGCCCACAGGTGCTAAGGAGAGCAGAGATTTCCTGTTGTTTTTCTTTACATTTGACTAATGGGATCTATAGCAGAGTTGCTCTGTGCCAGTGTAGCCCACAGTACAGGGAAGAATTTGCCTTCTCCTCTGGCTGCTTCCCTCACCCCTGCATCAGCCAGAGATGCCTCACATGCTGCAACTAACAGTCCCTAAGTTCCAACTATTTAAACAAATAAAGATACATTTTTTTTTTTCTTTTCCTCTCACTCATTGAAGATGTATTTGTCCCACCAGACTCCAATCTAATGTTGAAAGGACAGCTTCCTAGAACTTATCTAGGGGAGACACTGCCCTCATCTGGTGGCTCTGTCAATGACTCAGACCTCAGACTCCTTTTTAGAGTCCTGTGTCCAGTGGAAAAGGGAGGGAGAGAAGGAGTGTGGAGACACTGGAACCACATTCAGTTTTTGTTCACGTGACTTTTCTGAGATAAGGATTCATGTCGAGCTCAGGCTGACCTAGAACTCCTGAAGAACTTCCCATGGGTCCCAGAGCCACGAGTTGCCAAGCCTGACAGCATACCCACTCTTAGCCACCTGGGCCTTGGCCCGATGTCTGCAGTGACAGGTATTGCTACCTCTCACATTCTATTAGGGAGACCAGGTCATGTGTCTCCTAGGTGGTTGACAGCTAGATTGTGTCCCATCTTCATGAACCCAGAAAGGAATAGAGAGAATGAGCCTCCAAACATCTAGCCCATCCCTTCCCGACCTGGAGACTTGTGGCTTTTCCTAGAGTCACAAGCTAAAGCTCCTGTACCTTCCTGCAGCAGTTCTCCTAGGCTGTGAAAATCTAGAGGACTTCAAACAACAGAAACTCACTCTCACAACTCTGGAGACCTGAGGTCCAGGAATCGAGGGATCCATGGGGCCATGCTCCCTTGGAGGTGGCAGAGGAGTCCCTTCTCACCGTGGCCTTTCACGCCTCTCATGGTCTGAGGACAGGCTTGTGCTCTTTGACACTGCATTCGGTGTCGCATAGCATAGGTCAGCCTGGCCTGTCTTCACACCACTGTTGGATAAGAATATCAGACATATAGGACTATACCCACACCACTCCAGATGACTTAACTTACTGTTTTCAAATCAGGTGACACTGCCATTGAGGGCTTCAACATCCTCATAATTCAGCCGACCACCCCTGCCTTCTGAGTGCCAGACCTTACTAGATCTGTGAACAGCACCATGTTAATGGGGCTTCCTCTTCTTGCTTAGAAACTGTTCCCCAGCACAACCTCAGGCATGGAAATAGTGTCCATGGAGCCCCATCAGGTGCTGCTGTCCACAGTACGTCACTGCTTGGCAGATGTCTGTATACAGGCAGTCCAAACCCACACAAAGCTCTTTGCAAAACCAAAATGTTCACAGGTTTGCCTTAACTCAGGGCATCGTGGTGCTCTCCAGCCTGGTTAAAAGGGCAGTTCCTCTATCTGAACAGAGAGTGAACTGGCAAACGAGTCTCTCGAGAGCCAGCTCTCGAGGAATGGATGCTTCGGGCCTTTACTAGTTCCCCACTGTCCCCAAGTCTCACAGACTGGACCACTTAAAATATTGAACACAGTCACTTACCTGGCCTCCCCTAATCAACCTTGACAATGATCTTGAGTGAGAGACAGCAAGATAGACAGTGTGACCAAGGACCACTCACACAGCAGCCTAACATGGCAGAGTTGCTGGGCAAACACCTGATGGATGTATTCAAATGCCAATAACTCCCTGGCTTCTCCGGGGCATTGGAATAGAGCAAGGCTTTGTCTGGGCTCCGGGTACATGAGAGGGGATATCTTAGAACTCAGAGGTGTGGGAAGGGTGTGGTGAGGAAGGTGGGCAGCTTTGGGAAAACAGCTCCCTGTACAGGTCACTGGCACAAGGTCACACTTAGCAAGCCTTTGGCACAGTGCCTGGCTCTCCCTGTGTGTGATGAATTGTAATTGTACTTACAGGCTGCTCAGAAGAGGACAAGCTCTCTTGGTGAGCATTCTATATATCCACTAGACCCTGCTAAATGACCATATGAGGGGCGGTTTCCTCAGTTATCCCAGCGGCAAGCCGACGTAGCTAACACCAAGGTAAAGGTGCCAGTTGACAAGTAGATCCATCACAAACAATATCTGTCCAATTTTTTATGCCTAAGTTCTCCCTGGAAAACCAGCCAACAAGGACTGGGGCTTGAACATGTAGCTTAGAAAGTAGAGAGATTGCCTGGCATGCACAAGGTTCTAGGGTCATCCCCCAGGTCCCCAGTACCACACACAGGAGGCTTGTTGGCACATGTCCACAATCCCAGTGCTCGGGATGTGGAAGCAGAGGGATCAGAAGTCCAAAGTCACTCTCCTTGTTTACATCGAAAACCCAAAGACCCTGTTATCAACACGGAGAAAGGAAGGTGAGGAAGGAGAAATGCCTCAGCAGTTAAGAATGCTGGCTGTGAGGTCATGTGAACTGGAGTTTAGATCCCTGCATCTACGTAACATCCTGCACAAGCCTGTAGCCCAAGCAGAGCAATTAGGAAGATCACTGGGGTTAAGTTCAGAGAGCCTGCCTCAAAGAAAAGGGGATGACATTGTCACCTTTTTTGGCTCTAAGCATGAAGAACCGTTCACAAATGCACGTATACATTCACATGGGAACACACAAGGAAAGGGGGATAGAGGGAGGAGGAAGGAAGGAGGGAGGGAAAAGCAGACGGAAGATAGGCTATCTGTGCATTTAATAGATACCCATGTGGAATTTGCAGGCATTTTTCTAAGTTTGCATCTCCAGTTTGGTATTCATGAGACACATGTCACTGAGTGCTCAAATGCCTTGTGCACATTGATATATTCTCTGAGTATAAAAGTCACTTGGGTCTCTCTCTCTCTCTCTCTCTCTCTCTCTCTCTCTCTCTCTCTCTCTCTCTCTCTGTGTGTGTGTGTGTGTGTGTTTTGAATGTTGAGTATGTTAGAAAATATGGACAAGTCCATCAATAATTCTAAGATTAATATAATAGACTGAATCAGTTTTCCTGTGAAGGCCTAGAGTGAATGTTTTCAAGATTTCAGCTATCTGGTCCCACCCACACAGAAGTTCAACTGTACTGATTTAAGGCAAAAGCAGCCAGAGAGCATTGAAAAGTCCTGGGTGGGGCTGGAGAGATGGCTCAGTGGTTAAGAGCACTGACTGTTCTTCCAGAGGACCAGGGTTCAATTCCCAGCACCCACGTGGCAGCTCACAACTGTCTGTAGTTCCAGTTCTAAGCAAACACCAAAGGCAAATAAATAAATAAAGTTGGTTTTAAAAAAAAAAAAAGAAAAGAAAAGTCCTGGGTGTGATAGTGATCCTATAAAACAGCAAAAACTAAAACCAGAGGCAGACTGGTTAGATTTGACCACACACACACACACACACACACACACACACACACACACACACTATCCAGTTTAAACTTATAAAATACGTTATCTGTTTACTTTTTAAAAATATGGCTGCTGGATGATTTCAAATTGTATACTGGCTCATAGTTGTAGACAAGTCCAACCCTGAACAGTACTGATAGAACTCAGGGTTGTCATCAAGGGTGCATGTGGGGCCATGGGCACGTGTACAAGCAGGGCAAGATGTGTAGATTTTCATGAAAGTCTAGAGAGGGCTCCATGACCTGCACCCTTCTCTAGCATGGAGTCCATAACGCAATGGAGCATTTGGCTTGCTTCCTAGGTCATCCTAAATTCCCTTGTGACTAAACCGAAGTGTCCAGGAAAGCCACCAGGTGGTGATAGAGGACCATAGGTCTGGTTTGGGCCCAGCCTTGCCCCATTGGGCCTGTGTATTAGAGGACACAGAGAACATGACCTTTGGAGGCACACAGACCTGGATTTGATTTTGGCTCTGCTAGCAAGGCAGGTAAGAGTCCTGTTAGGACTCTTCTGGGCCCTAGCTATTGTTCAATTCCATAGTCCATTCCTCTATCAAAAAAGAAAAAAAGCTGAAAATTTGTATTTGTTTACAAAGAGAAACATTAACATTACATATTAAATGTTTCTTCAACTAAAAATTTATCATTTCTGTGACTCCCTAAAATTATTGTGTTTTAATTTAACTCCCAGGAGCTGTGCCTTCCTGTGCATAATAAAAGAATAAGCACTGGACTCTACATGCTCTAGCTGTGTGACCTTGGGGAAGTTTGACTCCTCAACTATAGAATGTGGGTAGAATTAGATGCCACATCTTCACCTTGTGGTTGGAATTCCATGAGATAGTAAAGGCTACAACTTTTTACACTGAAATTCTAATTTTATTGCATTTACTAGGGGGCATTAAATGTGGTCTGAGGACAACTCTGGGGAGTTGGTTCTTTCCTCCTATCATGTCTGTTCTGAAGATCAAACTTAAGTTATCAAGTTTGGCAACAAATGTCTTTGCCTTCTGAGCCATCCATCTCATCTGCCCAGGCAACATCTTCCCAGGGCACAGCCTAGGGCAGAAGATGTAGCTCGGTGAGCAGAGCGCCTGTCTAATATGCATGAAGCACTGTTTGACCACCAGCACTGCATAAAATAAAATAAAATTTTCATTTATTACTCCAGAAGGAAATTTGCCAGGTATGAATAGTGCCAACACTCAGAGGTGGGAAGGTGAAGGCAGGAAGGTCAGAAGTTCAAGGTCACAGCCAAGGTTGAGACCAACCTAAGATACATGGAACCTTTTCTCAGGAAGGAAGGAAAGAAGGAGGGAGGGAGGGAGGAAGGAAGGAAGGAAAGGTGGACCAAGCTTTGCAAAAGACAGCTATTATTTGTGGTTTTGTCCTGAAGTCTACTTTCAACCTGGGATCTAAAGTAAATGGCCACACAATCCAAAGTACTTTGGCAAGGCAAAAAGTGTTCACTGCAGAAGGGTGCACAACCAGTCAACCAAGCAGGCAATTATACCCTGCGTTTTTTATCCCTAATGCAAATGGGTCTTGGGCCTCACTCTGAGCTGTCAGAGACTGACTTCACATTCTTACATGACTGATTTAAAGTGACACAGTTGCTAAGTAGAATACAATTTCGAACAGCAAGGGCAACCTCAAACTCATGTTTTGAAAAGTGTTGACCCTGAGGAATTTCACACACACACACACACACACACACACACACACACACACACGCTATATGAAGTCTTGTCTTAGTTAACCCTTCCATAGAAAACTCATTATCCTTCTTACACACTGTAACCTGTTGGTAACACAAGCTCATACCCTCAGCCAAGCAGGCTGGTGAATGAATATGTGCCAGGCAAGGGGTCCTTGGAATGCAGGTGTGTGTGTGTGTGTGTGTGTGTGTGTGTGTGTGTGTGTGTGTGTGTGGTGATCACTTTAGTATGTGCACATCCTTATGCCTTGCTATGCTATACTTCTTTAATTTCAGCAGCTTCTCTGAATCTGACAGATTGAAGCCGCAGCTGCCAGTGTCCCAGAAGCCTCTTCCGGAATGTGATCCACAGATAAACGGCTTAGAAACTCTGGCTTCTTCACAACAGTGAATATCCAGCAGCTGATTCCATTGTGAGCTTCTGTCAATAAACCTGCCTGGACCTGGTTCCTTTTTATTTTGGGAGGGAGACAGAATATGGCCACCAGTTTGCCGACTTTGTGTTGTGTGTACTTATACATGTGCAAGCACATATGTGTAGAGGCCAGGGATCTATGTTGAGTATGCTGCTCATTACTCCACCTTCTTTTATGAGATAGGGTCTCTCACTGAACCTGGAGCTCACAAATTCAGGTAGATTACCTAGTCAACAAATCCAGGGATCCTCCCAGCACTAGAATCACAGGCACATGCTACCATGCCCAGCTTCTTACATGGGTGCTGGAGATTTGAACTCAGATCTTCATGCTTGCACTGCAAGCACTTTCCAATGGAATAATCTTACCAGACCCTAGCAACTGCCCTTTATACTTGCCTTCCTCAACTCAAGGAAGAGATCTGAGTGAGAGTCTCTATGTGGGAGAAGGCCCCTAACGCCCCACTTCCAGGAGGAACGCTGTGAGGGTCACTGTATCAGAGGCAGGAAGTGGGTATGAAAGAGAAAGGTGCTGTTACAAGGACTGGAAATAATAGTAGCCCCTTTTCTTGAGGCTCACTTGCTAAAATGCTTGTGCTGCAGCAATGGCAAAATAAGGGGGCCTTGGCATGGTTGGTTCTAAAGGGAAACAATAGGTACCCAGAGACCCAGGGCTGCTGACCTATAAAGCTTCTGGGGCTGGAGAGATGGCTCAGTGGTTAACAGTACTGGCCGACTTTGCAGGTGACCTGGGTTTGGTTCCCAGAACACATATGGTTACAACCAGTTCCAAGAGATCCAATGCCATCTTCTGGCCTCTGAAGACACTGCATGCATGTGGTGTAGAAATTCATATAAGCAGAAAATATTCATGTACATAAAAAATAGCTTCCACTTGGCAGGGAGTGCTGGTACCATACTCAATGCTATTCATCCCATATATGAGTTAAACATTACCTGTGTGATTGATTTTCTTATGTGCACTTGGTGGGGAGAATGTCAGAGTGCAGGCCAACATGGTGCCAGAGAAGTAGCTGAAAGTTCTATATCTTGCAGGCAACAGGAAGAGGTCTACGTGTCACACTGAGCAAAGAAAGCTTGAGCCCACCCCCACAGTGACACACTTCCTCCTACAAGGCCACGCCTCCTAACAGTAATACTCCCTTTGGGGGCCATTTTCTCTCAAATCACCACACCAAATATATTAGTTATTTTTCTGTTGCTGTGATAAAAACCCTGTGACCAAAAGCAACCTATAATAGTTTATTTCTGTTCATTGTTCCAGAGGGATACAAATCCATCATGGCAGGCAGGCATGGCAGCTGGAACAAGAAGCTGAGAGATCACATCTCAACCACAAGCATGAAGCAGAGAGAAAGGAATAGAAGGGCACAGCTATCTACTTTCGAAAGCCACTCCCAATGATGTACATCTTCCAGCAAAGCCATACTTTCTCCCCAGACAGTGTACCCACTGGGGACCAAGTGTTCAAATGGCTAAACCTATTATTAAGACATTTCTCATTCAAACCACCACATGAGTTACAGCTCTGGCATGCGGGGGCTAGAGGCAGAAAGATAAGGACTTTACCACCATCTACAGCTAAAAAGCAAGTTCGAGACAAGCCTGACATATGAGACTGTCTCAACAAAAAATAATAGATGACAGAGAGATGATAGATAGATTCATAGATACATAGACACAAGATAGATGACGGATAGATAGAGCATAGGCAGGCCATGGCTCCCAGTTCTGAGAGAGATTCTGGACATCTGGAGCCTGAGTATCAGCATGGAAACTGATTCTTGAGTTTCTGATACTCAAGCTCCAGAAACTTTGTACAAAACTGAAGAAAGGTGTAAGTTTTGATCAGGGAACACACATACACGCACACCTGAACACATACACACACCTCAAAAAGTCACTAGATTTCCTCCCCAAGCCCGGCCTGGTGATAGAAGGCTTATGCAACATTCCATCATGAAGAGTGAAAATGGTTTTCCAGCCAGTCTGTGATCTCTGGCCTGGCTAGGTGTAGATGAGTGACAGCTTATAGAGATGCCTGTTAATGATGCCAATGTGCTAGTGGGCAGAGACAGAAGAACGTATAGTCTGAGAAGAAACTTCAGGGTGTCGAGACTGGTTAACCTAACCCTCAAGTCAGAGGCAGGAATGGCACTTTTGGTGCCCAGTCTTTTTCCCTGTCTCTCTACTTGGCAAGTCCCAAGCCCATCATCCAGGGTTCTTGTCCTAGCCACGCCAACCAGGAAAATTTTGGTGCTTTAGGGTATAAGAACACTCATCTCTCCAGAATAGATTCACATGTAAATAGCTTACTTTACCATTTGGGTACTGGAAGGTTTCTGGGTATGTGAACGCTGCCTCACATAGAGAAGAATGCCAATGTCTCAACAGACTTGCCATCTTGCCTTAAAGTCTCAGAGATGAATTGGCCAATAGAAATCACAACAAAATCTCAGAGGTGAGTTGGACATTTGGGGAAGATGTCTTTCCCAATGTAAACAGGGCCCTTCTGATTTTATTCCTTCAGCAAGATGGTACATAATTCTAGCCACTAGGCTGCCACCAAAGGCTCATATAGAAAAGACTTGGTTCCCCATCCCATGGAGCTGTTGGGGGATGGAATACTTGTACGAGTTGGAGCTTGGTTGAAGACCATGGTGAGAGAGCATGCCCTGGAACGGGGACCGAGATTATGTCTCATACCCGCTTTGTTTTAGTGTATGGATGCTTTTCTTGAATATATAAATGACTGTGGACCCAGAAGACCAGACAAGCCCACCGTGTGTGTGTGGGTGGGGGTGTGGGTGTGTGTTTCACAGACCCAGAAGCAATCCAGAGCCAAGGTCCATAGGCTGAAATTTCTGGAGGCACAATTCAAAATACAGGCCCTCCTTTAAAGGTGATCTCAGGCATCTGTCAGGATGATGTAGCTGACTAACACAAAAACTCATGGTCTTTCTTCTTCTTCTTCTTCTTATTATTATTATTATTATTATTATTATTATTACATCAAAGTCACACTGTCACCAGTATTAAGAAAAAAAAAGCAATTCATAGCCCCATATTTATGGTGTGATACACTTTGTATTTCTCAAAGTTACACAGTATTCATTTATGCATGGACACCTGTAGCAGCTGTGTGAAGGGGTTGCTTCTGAGACAAGAAACTAGGAGCAGGACCAGAAATGTCATTGCTTTTCACTGCTCCTGAACATGTTCATATACAAGAGTGAAGAAAGAATATCCCATGAAAAAAGCAAAATGCACAAAAATGGGCACCCAACATACAGGCAAAATGGTGCCACATTGCTGGATTCCAGAGTGGCAAGAAGAGACCAGAACCTCAAATCCAAGTCAGCCAATCGGTCTTTTGCCATTCCTTGTCTTTCAATGAGTTCCAATGACGGTAAATATAGCAAGGGATATGAGACAGGACAGTTGGGAAAGGACAAGGAATGCAAGGTAGAGCCTCTTTGGGGAGTTAGGGGCAGGAAAAAGAGAAAAGGGAGAAAGGGAAGACCCTGCTGGAGCATGCAGTGCAAATTGAGGCTGGCTGTCAGATAATGGAAACCTTCATGGTGTCTGAAGACTGAGCTCAGGACAAGGTGATAGCTTATGGGCAGGTTTGTGGGTAGGGGTAGTCTTGAGCAGGTGTGGTCTATGGGTAAGGGTGGGCAGTGAGTAGAGGTTTGTTGTGGGTAGGGGTGAGTCGTGGGTAGAGGTGTGCTGTGCTAGAAGTATACTGTGGGTAGATGTGAGTTGTGTGTAGATGTGGAGTATGAGTAGGGATGGGTTGTGTGTAGATGTGGGGTATGGGTAGGGATGGGTTGTGTGTAGATGTGGGGTATGAGTAGGGATGGGTTGTGTGTAGATGTGGGGTATGGGTAGGGATGGGTTGTGTGTAGATATGTGGTATAGGTAGGGATGGGTTGTGTGTAGATGTGGGGTATGTGTAGGGATGGGTTGTGTGTACATGTGGGGTATGGGAAGGGATGGGTTGTGTGTTGAAATGGGGTGTAGGTAGGAATGGGTTGTGTGTATATGTGGGATATGGGTAGGGGTGGGTTGTGTGTTGAAGTGGGGTGTAGGTAGGGGTGGGTTGTGTGTTGAGGTGGGCTGTGGGCAGGGGTGGACTGTGTTCTTACTTGAAAATGAAGGGATGAAACTGGAGGTTACTTGGCCGACTGAGTTAGAATAGTAGAGGCAGGACAGCACAGTGGGAGTGGCCCTCATTCTTCATTCCTAATAAATGCTACAATTGCCTGACCACAGCAGGATGAAGCAGTCTGATTGCCTACATCATGAAGTATGACTTGAATCTTGGCATTTCTGCTCATTCTTGGAAACAGAAGTTCCTTGTGAGTACTGGCAGCTAGGACTGACAGCTGACATTTGTCCTGCTACCTAACTAGTGGCAGGTCGCAGTGATGGTGTTGAGTCAAAGAGGCATAACAGGAGACTCTTCTCCAACTTGGCTTCAGCTGGAATGAACTCATGAGAACAATGTAATCATCTAGGCCATTCCTAATTCCTGAATGTGAAGATAGTTTGGACCTATGAGAGCCATTCTATTTGTAAGCAAGGAGTAGCTTTTAAAAATAAATGGCACCATGGTACCTAGGAGCGATTGCCTCTTTTTCTCTTCTTTAGAGTAACAGATTTTCTGTTGTTGGTCAAGGCCCTTGAAGACTGCAGCTTAAACTCAACTGGAAAGTGATCACTGACATCCAGGGCCTGTAAAGGGAAATAGAAGTAGATTTGGCGGTTAGGGGACACCTGGGACATACTATGGCTTTAGCAATGACCAAATTCAGGAGTAGAGAGAGAAGACAGAATGTCTGGGGTCATCAGGTGGAACTAGTGTCCATGGTCCTTCTCCTGGGAAATTCTCACAGGTCTTCAAATCACAGAATTGTCAATCTCAAGGCTTAAGAGCAGCCCCACACACACACATTTCCAAGCTGGCAGGCCACAGAGATGAGGTGGTAACCTTACCTCCTCTTCAGACAGCCGATAAGCTTTCTGGAAGTCAAAGGTGCTATTCGAATAGGGAACCACTGAATTGACTATCTCTTGTCCTCGAAGCACAATCCTGGAGCATGGACAAGGAAGACAGATGCGTTAATTAGTCTAAGCTGTGGACTTCTGAGATAAAATGGAGGTCTAGATTTGACTCTGGAATTGATTGAGTGAACTGCCCCTTTTGTGTAGTGGGTGTTCTGTGTCCACAACTAAGTTTAGCTTGCTATATCTATACTGACTAGTTTTTGTAAACTTGTCACCAACCTAGAAATACATGGGAAGAGGAATCTCACTTGAGAAATTTCCTCCAACAGGCTGGTCCATGGGCATACCTGTGCAGGCATTTTTTGATTGTTAATTGATGTAGGAGGATCTAGCCCACTGTGGATGGTACCACCCCTAGGCAGATGGATCTGAGCTGTAGTAGTTCAGATGTTCATTTTTGTTTATCAAAAGTAGTGATAAAACACTCATGAATGATGAAAAACTGCTGAGAGTAACACCATCTCCACTATCAAATTGTTCCACAGAACTATAGTAATAAAACCAGTATGGTAATGGAACAAAAACAGACATGCTGGCCAATACAGCAGAGGTGCACACACCCAGGGATACTTGATTTCTGACAGAGAAGCCAGAAATACATGCTAGAAAAAATGGCAGTCTTCAGCAAATGGTGCTGGTCAAAGTGGATGGATACATGTAGAAGAGCATGAATAGATCCATACTTATCACCCTGCACAAAACCCATCTCCAGGTGTATCAAAGACCTTAATATAAAACCAGGCACACTGAATCTGACAGTAAAAAACAATGGTAAATAGTCTTGAACTCATTGGCACAGGAAAAGACTTTCAGAACAACATTACTACAGGTATTAAGATCAACAATTAATAAATGGGGCCTCATGAAACTGAGAAGCAAAAGACATCAACATTCAGACAAAGGGGCTCCCTATCAATTATATATCCAATAAAGAGCTAACCCAAAATATATAGAGAACTCAAAATGTGGACATTAAGAAAACAAATAAGCAAATCAAAAAGTGGGATACATATTTAAACAGAGAATTCTCAAAAGAGGAAACAAATGACTGAGAAACACTTAGAGAAATGTTCAACATACTTAGGTCATCAGGGAAATGCAAATTAAAACTACTGTAAGATTCCATCTTACTCTTGTCAGAATGGCTAAGATCAATAACACAAGTGACAGCTTATATTGGCAAGGATGTGGAGTAAGGGGAACACTCTTCCATTGCTGGTAGGAGTGCAAACTTGGACAGCCACTATGTAAATCAGTGTGGCAGTTCATCAGAAAGATGAGTATTGATCTACCTCAAGATTCAGCTATTTCACTCTTGGAAATTTCACTGTTGGGCACATACCCAAAGGGCACTTCATCCATCAACCATGATCATTGCTGTTCTATTCATAATAGCCAGAAATTGGAAGCAATCTAGATATCATCCATCACTGGTTGAATGAACAAAGTGGAATATTACTTGGTTATTAAAATATAAAATTAGCTGATGGGTGGTGGTGGCACACACTTTCAATCCCAGCACTCAGGAGGCAGAGGCAGACAAATCACTGTGAGTTAGAGGCTAGCCTGGTCTACAGAGTGAGTTTCAGGGTAGCCAAGGCTACACAGACAAACCTTGTCTCAAAAAAAGGAAGGAAGAAAGGAAGGAAATAAATAAAGAAAAAAAATTCGCAGGTGAATGGATGGAACTAGAAAAAATAATCATCCTGAGTGAGGTAACTTAGACCCAGAAAGACAAACACAATATGTATTCACTTATATGTGGATGTTAGCTATTAAGTTACTAATAAGCAAATGATCCCCATAGTAAGAGAATTGTAGGGATTGAAACTAGATGATCAAACAGGGAGGGGAAGGAAAAAGAGAGAAGGATGCAGGAACAGACAGTTAAAACTAGGGTCCATTTAAGGGGGTCTTGTGGAAACCTAATAGAGTAGAAGCTTCCTATAATATGTTCATATATAAAATATGAAGGTACTAAATGAAGTTGACAAATAATGGGGAAGAAGGAGACCCAACTGGATATCTCTCATCACTAAATGAACTTTCAAGTCCTGGGGATCAAGTTGTTAGACAAAGAGGTCCATGGGAATCCCCAAACAACCTGGTCAAGGTTCCCCACAAATCAACTATAGGGCTCTATTGCTGAAGACAACACCTTCATAACTCATTGTACACAGAAAAGTTAAACTGATGCCTATAGATTAGTGTTCATGATACTGGAAGGTACTCTGCATGCTACTAACAGAGAAAGGGAAACATCAACCCAGCTACAAATTTTGAATCTATGAGTGTCCTGCCTTCAAGATATGCTGGTGTAATTGTAGCACAAAGCTTGTGGGAGTAACCAACAACTATCATATTTGAGTTAAAGACCCCTCCCTCCATGACATGGAACTCATACCCAACACTGCCTTCTTGACCAAGAACCTGAGACTGAATAGGCCGGGGACCTAGGGGAAAACCAGATACTACTGTTCTGCTGAAGAAACATAGCGATAAACTGACTCCTAATAACATTCTGAAATACTCATAGATCTGTGCCTTGCTCAGCTAGCACCAGAGAAGCTTCCTCGTGTAGCAGATGGGAACAAATATCGAAACCCACAGTCAGAGATGCAGGAGGTAAGAGACGTTGGAAAATTCCTACAAGGGGAGTGTCCATCAAATGCCTTCACTCAGGGTTCAGGGAGCCTGACACAAGAGGAGGCAGACCGAGTGGGCAAGCCAAAGGAGGGAGGAGAGCAAAGGATAGAGGCCTTCCAAACCTGACAGGGCTGTCGCACACACGAACCAGAGACTGGAAGCATGCACGGGGCCTGCATGTCTCTGCACCAGATGGGGTCCTGGAGCTGAAAGGGGATGTGTTAGTGTCCCCACACGCGCGTGCGCATGTACACACACACACACACACACACACACACACACACACACACACACGCCCGTCGCTATCCCTAACCCAGAAGCTATCTCCAACTGAGAGTCAGCTGCAAATGAAAATCTAGTTTTCTTTAAGGAGTCTGAAGGAAAGCCCATGCCCAGCAGTAGATGCCAACACAAAACAAACTCATTGGCATCTTTGGAGAGAGAGTCTTTGTGTCAGAATATTAAGTCAGAACATTACTTTTTCTTTTATTTTACAGCTTCTTTGTATATATATATATATATATATATACATATATATACATATATATATATCATGGCTTCTGGTTTAGAATTTTATGGGATTCCCATGTATTTGAACATATGTGCCCTTGCATCTATGTATGTTTCTTGTGCTTTTTCTTTGGCTTTTTTTTCTTGTTTGGCTGTTTTGACCTATCCCAATGTGGTATCTGTTTTTGTTTTATCTTACTGTATTTTATTAGTGTTCCTTAGGAACCTGTTTGCTTTTCTGGACAGGAGGGAAAGTGAGAAGGAGTGAGCGGGAAAACCATAATCAGGATATTGTATGAAAAAAAAATCTATTTTCTTTTTTAAAATTTTTATTTATTTATTATGTATACTGCCACCTCCAAGCATTCTCTAGAATGCCCACTTTCTCCTGGGCTTCTGTTCAACCACCTTTAATTAATGGCAAGTGGTACTATATTCTGACTTTTTACAGTATCATATTTCCTTTAAAATGGGCTTATTTATCTTAATGAGAAATTAATAGATTGAAAGAAAAATACAGGGGCTGTAGAGATGGTTCTGCAGTTAAGAGCATTGGCTGCTCTTCAAAAGGACCTGGGTTCTAGTCCCATCACCCACATGGCAGCTCACAACTGTCTGTAGCTCCTGTTCCCAGAGATCTGACACCTTCGCACCAATGCACACAAAATAAAGTTAAATAAATTAGAAAGAAAGAAAAGGAAGAAGAGTCAAAGGGAGAGAGGGGAAGAAGGAGAGAGAAGGAAGAAAGAAAAAAGGAAAGAGAGAGAGAAAGAAAAGAAAGAAGTATAGAGGAAAAAATGACAGTACAGATAATTTGCAGCTATGACACTAAATGAAAATGTGGTAGTCAAATGAGGTTTATAAACAGACTTTAAGGACTGGGGCAATGGCTCAGTGGATAAGAGAGGCTTGGTCTAAAGCATGAAAAGACAGGTTTGAATCTCCAACATCCAAATAAGGAGCAGGCATGTCTGTACCCGCCTGTATCCCCAGCACTGGGGCAGAGTTAGGCAGATCCCTAGAGCTAACTGACGGCCTAAACCAAAGACTAAGCCTCCAATTCTGTAAGAAACTTTGTCTCAATAAGGCAATAAGACAGACATAGTTCTCCAGCCTCCAGGCACATGCACCTATGTACTCACCTGCATTCACTGCCATCACTCCCCCCCACAATAATAATAATAATAATAATAATAATAATAATAATAATAATAAGTAGACTCTAGCATATGACGAGGGAAGTGAATAGGCGGGTCTATGTTTTTGTGCCATGCCTGATTTATGTAAAGCAAGATAAATTGCCCTTCCATGGCTCTGCCCTGAACTTTTCCAATTCTGAGTGGTGCTTTGGTTTCTGGGTTTGACCTGCTGGAGGTTCAACAGTTGACATGGCTGAGTAAGCCAGTGCTATCTGCCCAGCTTGACTGAAGTCATTTGAGAATGGGAAGAGAGGCCTGCGTGTTTGGGAGTCTGTAACTTCTTACCCTGGACTTGCACTTTTGAGGGCTGGAACAGCAACAGCCAAAAAGGAAAGAATATCCTGAGAAGCCCCAAGAAGAACAAAGGCGACCAGGGATGGGTCTAAAAGCCAAACCTCAAGGCCTGAGAAGTGAGTACAGCAGATCAATGGCCGTCTTGTGCTCCCTCCTCAGCAGGCCGAGGATGAGAACAGAAGCCACCAATGAACTGAGGTTCCCCCACTTGTCTGTGGGTTCTGCTGTGGATAGTCCCTGATGTTCACATGCTTTGGGCACCCACACTTCCCTTCTGCCTGACAGAACAAAGCTGACAGGGCTTGAAGAAAAAAAAAATTCCAGAGTTGGAGCCTGGAGGGCACAGCAGTTAAGAGCACTGACTACACTTTCAGAAGACCGGGGTTCAATTCCTAGTACCCATATGGCAGCTGTCTACCACTTCAAGGTCTGATACCCTTTCACAGACACACATGCAGTCAAAATATCAATGCACATAAAATAAAAATAAATTAGAGAAAATAAAACTCAGGGCAAGCTTAAATGTACAATGTTTGTCACTATTTAAACACATGCATCTGCATTTATATATAGCAATAGTTTAAAAAGCATTCAAGTCAGGTGTGGTAATTCACAGAGATCTGCCTGCCTCTGCCTCCCAGGATTAAAGGCATGTGCCACCATGAGAGGCCTAAGGTATTATTAATACCCCCAATGTGCAGCTTACAAGTGAGAAAATCAACACAAAGATTGTTACTCTCTGTCATAACACATGAAGTGGTAGAGTCAGGACTTGAATTCAGGCCCATCTGACATCAAAGTCAGTGCTAGCTGCTGCTGAGTACTCTAGGCCACATAGTTTCATATGCTACACAAGG
Organism: Sigmodon hispidus; assembly: GCA_004025045.1. NCBI lineage: Eukaryota > Metazoa > Chordata > Mammalia > Rodentia > Cricetidae > Sigmodon > Sigmodon hispidus. The sequence continues at coordinate 119,267 of PVIH01002351.1, read as the reverse complement.
AACCAGAAGATGCTTGCACAGGACTATCCCCCAAGCCCATCAACATCAGCACAGGCAGTCAGTTGTGCCCACTTTGGTCATCCCAGATGGAGTTATTGACTATTTACATCCTCACGTGGAAGGGTAGGGAGGGTTCCAAGCCTAGGAAGACCAGAGGATCCAGGCTTTCTCTATGCAGCCATGGAAAAGTCATTATCTCTGCTGGGTAAAGACTTTCTGGTGTGGCCTTTTGGTGGAAAGCACCATACTCCATTGAGTAAACCCCCACCCAACAAACTCACACATTCCCTAGGGTGAACTGTGGTAGAATCCTATCTTAGTTTATTATTGGGATGGGGTTGGGGGAATTGCTTATATCTCCCCCAGGGAAGAAGTTTTAGTTACAGTCCTGAAGTGGCTGCCCTGGTACAAATGCAGCCAGTAGCCTCTGCAGAGGCTCCTACCTGTCATAGGCACAGTGGGTGCTCTTCTTGACTGTGGTGTCCTCTTGGTCCCCAATCAGCCAAACAAAGCCGGAGTCCATCCTCAAACGGATGTTCTTCCAGGCCTTCTTCGGGACATAGCTGCAGTCAGCGTTGAAATCACCCATGAAGATGAAATTCTGAAAGGCATGTTTTAGAAGCATCACTTGCCAGGTACTGGAATACATACCTTCATTCTCAACCACCAGCAAGGACCCCACCTTCCATGCCCAGTGAACAAAGAGGTCTTTTGTTTGTTTGTTTTGTTGGCTTTTTGAGACAGTTTCTCAGTGTAACCCTAGCTGTCCAAGAACTTGCTCTGTAGATCAGGCTGGTCTTAAACTCTGTATGCCTCTGCCTCTCAAATGCTGAATTGAAGGCGTAAGCTACAAAGAGTCTTTTATGATGTAGGTTGGAATCCTCCCAATATATTCTATTTGTTTCTTTTAAATTATTATTAGTGGTGGAGGTGGTGGATGTGGTGGAGGTGGTGGTGGTGGAGATGAAGGTGGTGGAGGAGGTGGTGGTGGAGGAGGAGGTGGTGGAGGAGGTGGTGGAGGAGGAGGTGGTGGTAGAGGAGGAGGTGGTGGTGGAGGAGGAGGTGGTGATGAAGGTGGAGGTGGTGGAGATGGTGGAGGAGGAGGTGGTGGTGGAGGAGGTGGAGGTGGTGGTGGTGGTGGTCATGGAGGTGGTGGTGGAGATGAAGGTGGAGATGGTGGAGGAGG
>PVIH01002351.1:0-117981 GCA_004025045.1 Sigmodon hispidus | reverse complement strand
GGTTTTCTTCTGTCCTATGGTGGATTTCAGGAGTATAACTTGGGCCATCAGGCTTGCACAGCAAATGTCTTTTACTCACTGAGCCACACCACTGACCTACCTATCCAGCCCAGTTTTAACTCCTGGCTCTAATACACTACAATGTGATTATGTCCAAAGTCTCATGTAGCCTAGGCTGGCCTCAAACTAGCTATGAAGCCCATGATAGCCTTGGAAACCACCCCCCATTCTCTTGTATATACCTCTTTATTCCGTGTACTACCACACCCAGCTGGATAATGGAATACTAAAATGCAATTAAGGTAAACAATGAGGCCAGGTGGATGCCCCCTTATACAGGGACAGAATTGGGGATTTGCTCAATGGTAGAGGGTAGACAAGTAGGAGGTCATGGCTTTGATCCCATCATGACAAGAATAAACAAATAAATTTAAGTAAGGGAAATGGGCATTATAACACAGGAAGACACAGAGGAAAGACAATTCAGAGATACCAGAAGAAGATGAGCATCTACAGGTCAAGGACAGCGGCCCCGGAAGGAACAACCTGGCTCTCACACACGGGCCTTGGCTCTGCCACCTTTAGAGCAGCCCAGAGTTGCTTCGTGCAGTTGGCTCTGGTGCACTGTTATATCACTAATAAACTCCCAGAATTCCATCTTTGTTTCCTTTTTAAGAGCAGAGAAAACAGGTTCCGCGTAAGTCAGAGTTTTGACAAGGATCTAGCAGTGAGAACGAGGAGGAAGGGAGGATATTTGCTGCCATCCTGTTCTCAGTCACCCCATCTCTGTAATCTGTTGTGCAAAAGTGGGTAAGAACACTAGAGTCCAGCTAGGATATCCCTCACATAAATACTGTAGCAAACAGGAATGAATAAACACCTCAGTTCCCAAGAAGAAAAACCAACTTGGGTAGTGTGGTAATGGCTGCTTTGGTATCTCTCTGTGTCCTACTGTGTGTACTATCAAAACTCAATCCTTTGACATGGAAATTCCTAAAGGAGGCAGGCCTCAGAGTGACCTGCCTTTCTCCACCTTATAGCACCAAGATTTGGAAGTGTCCCAGGCCACGGGGAGAGAATATTAACATTCTGCAACACAGAGGAAACATCTTATTTCCTTGTTTGTGCTGTTGTTTGGGATGATTGCTGACTTGAGAGTTTTTTGTAGCTGTAGAACCAGCAGTTTCTTCTGGTGTTGCCTGGTTGTTCTTTATATTGTTATATGTATTTTTGTACAGGGGGTTGCCTATGGCTTCAGTGGTTCACCATCAGTCAGCTCCTAGTCAGTTGTGGCAAGAGGGCTTGTGTGTCTCTTGTCTGCTCTGAGCAAGGGGTCTGCTCAATCTCTGACTTCGCTCTGGACAGGGGTCTGAATTTCAAAGGCCTCAGTCCTTCTTAAGAATATTTCATTTCTGCAATTGGGGTTTCTCTTGAGATTAAAGCACATAGTTAAAAACAGAATGCTATCCCTAACCTGTGCCCCAGCCAGCATGAAGTGATTTGCCAGGCTCAAGTCACAAGGCTTGAAACCCCATTAACCATGGCAGAAACAGGTAAGGGGGCGTCAAGTGAGCTGCTCTGAGCCACACAACTGGGAGGCTTAAGCAATAACAGCCCAGGGCCAAACCTCAGCCTATCCTCCTAAAGGTCCATCATCCCAGGTTTCCTCCCCAAAGAAATGCTCAATATATTCTTGCTGAATATGTGGATTTGTGGATTTTTTCATTTCTCTTGGGACTTACAAATAAGCAATGAAATGCACCCGACCTTCTGACCAGCTGTGTCCACACTTACTCATTTTGCACCTTGAGTGGGGGAACTGCGGAGAAAGAGGGACTTTCAGCATCACATTCCGAAAGGAAAAAAGAGGAATCTGGTAGGAGGAGAGCCCTGTGAACACTTCCACATTTGCGGGGTGCTTCCTCAAACCCTCAGAGCCACTTCCAAATGAGCGGTGATGGCTGCCTTGAGTGGTGAACGTCATAATTGCTTCTCCTTTTCACGATCTTGCCACTTGCCTCTGAAACACTCCTGACCTCCTATACCTCACTGTTCTTAGTTGTAAATTAGGACTGATTAACAACCTTGTGTGGCTGGTGTACACTGTGCAGGTACATATATGTGTGTACTTTTGGGATTACTTAGTGTGTGTGGTGGATATGCACAGTACAGGCACACGTGTGTGTGTGTGTGTGTGTGTGTGTGTGTGTGTGTGTGTGTGTGTGTGTGTGTGTTTGGGTCTCTCACTGGCCTGGAATTTGCCAAAGAGGCTAAAATTGCTAGTCCCAGAGATAAGCCTGCCTCTGTCCTCAACACTGGGATTATTCTCTCTCTCTCTCTCTCTCTCTCTCTCTCTCTCTCTCTCTCTCTCTCTCTCTCTGTATGTTGTTTTGTTTTATGGTTTCTGAGGTTTGAACTCCACTCCTAATGTTTGCAGGGTAAGTATGTTATCAATTGAACCATCTCCCAACCCCCTTGTTAGATTATTGAGAGGATGAAATTCACTTGTTCATGTGCAGTCTCAGCACAGTGCCTAGGCCTTAGGACCAAACAGTTAATAATGTTGATGTCCATTATAAATGCAGCAGAGCATGAATTTCCAAGACCCCCAGGGACAGGCCCAGGCAGCTTTAGCAAGAAAGGTTAGGGTTAGGGTTCAGACCCCTGTCCAGAGTGGAGTCAGCAAAAGCCTAAAAAGAGGCTGGGCATCAGCAGTGGCTTGCACGTACACTGTCCCCTGACCTTCCTACTCAAATGATTGGATGCTGTTTGATGAAAATCGGACAAGCACAAAGGTCCTCACCTCCACTTTCCATCGATGCTTCACATCCATGTAGACATCGACCAGCTCATCCATCTCCTTAACAGAACTCTCAGGAGTTGTGTGTAAGGGAACAATCACGAAGTCCTTGACAGCTGAGGAATAACAAATAGGAGGTGGCACACTTCCCCTTAAGGGCCAGTAACACTGCTGAAGAAAGCCCTTCTAAGAGGCAGTGAGTGCTGCTGGGAGGGCATGATGGAGGCCTGAGGACAGGGGTCCAGCCAGGGACTGAGAGTTCAATGCTTCTAGTGGGACCAGGTTATTTGTTTTCAGGACATGAAAAACACCTTTCTCTGACCTGCATACTCCCCAGCTAAAAGAAAGCTGGCGAACACAAGAAAAGAAAGCTCCTTCCTCTTGGCACTGTGGGCTCTGTCCTTCCTCCATTCTCTTTCTTTTTTAACTGTGTGAATGACACAAAACACCTTGCCCAGTTGATTTTCTCCTACTGCGTAGGTTCTGGAGAATCCCACCTGCTCTTTTTTTTTTTTTCAGATTTTTTTCTCTTAGTTTATTTGGAGCACTAAAAGTTGTTCATGTTTTATTGCTATGTTATTCTTTCTAAAAGTAATAAATCCATCTGGGTGGAGCGGCATACATCTGTAATCCTGAACTTGGATAGACAGATAGAAGGATCAGGAGTTCGAGACCAGCTTCAGCTAAAAGAGCATTCCTCAAAGATGGAAAAAATAACCTACAGCAAATGAACAAAGGTTACTTGCAGCAGGGCCTTAGTGGCTTCTGTTGTCTAAAGCCATCTTCTGGGGCCGCAGAAGTCCACGACATGGCTAATAGCAGGGTGAACACTTAGCATATCTACATTGCTTTGGTCTCTGGTCTCATCTGCTACCTTAAACGCTGGGTCAGATTCTTTGCTGACATGTTTACCATTTAAGGAGGCAACAGGCTGGCAAGTCTCTCATTTCCCAAGACTGAAGACAGAGAGATGTTTGTGGCATCCAGAAACAGTGAATCTTCTGTCAGAAGCCCTGACAAAACCTAAATTGTAACCTACAGCAGCATCAGGGTCCTCCAGGGCACCTGTAGCCAGTAACAAAACTACACAGGACATTATGACAAAGACTACTGTCTGGTTCTACCTCTCCTTGCTTTTCTTTTTTCTTCTAGGGTCCCCCAGGACAGGGCTAGGACACTTGTCTGCTTCCCAGTGTTGACACACAGACAGATCCCTTCCTGTTTCACTACCACTCAGAGTCTGCACTCTGGGAGGGCGGGACAAGACCTGCAGCCAGGCCCCTGATCGAGGACTCTGGGAACATGTTTAGCTTCTGTACTAAAAGGAAAATAAAAAATGGAGACTGACAAGTTTATAGTCCTTTGGCAAGCAAGAAGCAAAGTGGGAAAAAAAAAAACCCTTAAAATTTAGAAAGCAGGGCATGGGGATTACGAGGCTTTAATGCCAGCACTTGGGAGGTAGAAGAAACTTGTATCTGTAAGTTCAAAGCTAGCCTAGTTATATAGTGACATCCTGTCTCAAAAAACAAGAAAGGATGGGGTGCTGGAGCTGTAGCTCAGTGGTTAAGAGCATGAACTGTTCTGGCAAAGGATTGGAGTTTGTTTTCCAGCACCCATGTTGGGTAGCTCACAGCTGCTTATAACTCCAGTACTAGGGGGATCTTGGGGCACATGCACACATATACACAGCCCTGGGTTATCCCAAAGCATCGCATAAAACAAGGTATGGTTGCATAGGCCTATAATTTCATCACTCAGAGGTAGACACTGAAGGGTCAAGAGTTCAAGGCTAGGTTGGGGTGTGTGAGACCCTATTTTAAAAAACAAAGAAGTCACGCTGGAGAGATGGCTCATCAGTTGAGAGCACTGACCACTCTTCCAGAGGACCAGAGTTCGATTCCCAGCACCCACATGGCAGCTCACAACTGTCTGTAGTTCCACTTCCCAGTTCCAGGCAAATAAATAAATAAAGTTAAAAAAAAAAAGTTAAGGAAATGATGATCATGGTGTGATGGTATATTTTTCTAATCCCAGATAGAGATAACAAGAAACAGGAGGCTTGTAAAATCAGGGTTAGCCTGGGGTACAAAACCTTGTACCAAAACTACAAAGCCTCAGAGGGGTGGGGGTGGGGGGCACAGGACAACACTAAGCATTCCTGAGTGTGGTTCCTCTGTGGGCCTGTGAACCAAGTCTTGCCCTTCTGTCTACAGCAGCTGTGATCTGAGGTTCTCCTTCAGAGACACCCCCTCATTCTCTACCTAGACCCCATTCTTGGCTCATGTGGGAATGTGAGAAAAAAAAATGTTTTGTTTTTGTTTTTTTTACTATCAAAGGAAGCAAGCCCACAATGGACCAATATTGCAAAAACCTCTGCCATCTTGTGAAACTCTTGTGTATATGCCTATTTGCCCAAGACCTGGGCATTTTTGGGCCCTTACTCTACCATACCCTTCCTTTTACACTGATTATGAACTAGCCAATCACATGAGATTATGAGGTCAAGCTCCCACCAATGGCATGAGACACAGTCGCCACATGCATTAAAACTAAACTAAGTGACTATCCTTACCCAGGATGCTTACTCACTGGCTTGGGTTGTGGCACACCTTTCTGCAAGGTGCCAGGTTACTCTTGCTTTGTTGTATGTTAGGCAATACTGAAAATACTGTTTCCCAACTGAGATCTAAGACTCAGATCCACAGGCTGTTGCTGGAGGCCAGAGACTTATACCTTAGCCTTATCTCCCTATCTCCACCAGCTCATGGTTCAGCCTCTCTGGTGGTCCCCACACACTCCACCACATTCCCACCTCTGAGATTTTGGCTCTCAGTGCCTTCCTTCTTGTAGCCATCTGCATGGTCACAGACCACGTCTGTTTCTAATGGCCATGACTGGCCACTCCTCTAAGGCCCCTCTGCACTATTTGATGTGTTCTGCTTATTACTCCTTTATCCTCTGCAATCATCCTCTTCTTGTCTATGCTTTGCTCACAAGAGACACTTCCACGACACCAGGCTTTTATTTTCAATTCACCTTCTTGGTAGCACTACCTAGTGCAACACTGGGTACACTAAAAGTGCTCAAAACTATTTCTTTATTAAATATGTGAATGAATGCTTGAACAAATGAGTGAAATTGATAACTCATTTGTTTTTGATCCTGATAAAACTCCTGTTCCATGGGGGAGATCAAAAGTAGGTAAGACTGGATGGTAGAGGCACGAGCAAGCTATCCATGCATGGAGCCTTGACTCTCTTTGAGAAGAAATAAGAAGTTGATGGTGGAGGCTCTCCCTGCTCAGCCATCAGTGAACTGGATAATGAATAAAGGGATTATTGCACCATTGCCTCCAGTAGTCCCTCTTCTCTGTCTGCTGAGAATTCCCATAGCTCTCTTATAGTTATATTCCAAAGTCCTCTCCTATAAGTTAGTTAACCCTGGGCAGAAATAGGTAGTTCCATAGATGAGGAGGTTACACCAGTGTGGGATAGATAGGATGCCTGCTTTAGCTCTGCATACATCTATACACTCACACTCCGTATTCTGTTACAATATGATGTCACAAGGAAAGGAACTTTGTCAGTCTTGGGCCCCCAGCAGGGCACATAGTAGGTAGTAAAAAGCTTTTGACTTTACATGCTACAACTTACAAACCAATTTTAATTCTAGATTCTCGTGCATGCTAGGCATGAGCTCTTGCACTCAGCTATACTTTCGGCCCTTGGCATTTTGAAACAGGATCTCACAATATAGCTCAGGCTGGCCTCAAACTGCTGATCCTTCTCTCTCTCTCTCTCTCTCTCTCTCTCTCTCTCTCTCTCTCTCTCTCTCTCTCTCTATGTATGTGTCACCATGTCTGATGAATTTTTGATATTCTATTGAGTTTAGTGGAGACTGGGAAGATGGGCTTGTGGGCTGATGCCTGACTCGGAACTCTGGCTTGTCTACTTTAATAGCTGGACTTGGACTTGACAAGTGATAATGCCTAGTTCTCAGGTCTGACTAGAGGACAATCCTAGTCTTTACACTGCAGTGCATAGAAGAGTAACAGGAAACTGGACATAATCATGGACCAGTAACAGTGTTGTTGGGGGTCAAAGTGCACCTGGTTTAGCAATCTGTAAAAGCTGAAGTTAGCAATGATCCAGAGAGTGGTATCCAGCCTAGAAGGCCTAACATCTTGGCATTCTTAAAAGCAAGGCTGGTACCTTGAAAAGACCAGCTTCTTTTTTCAAGTATAAACTCTCTCACACCAGGCATCCCATAAGACAAAGCATGATTGTGAGAGCCTGTGCTCAAGACTGTGCCCCTTTTGGGGCTGCTGGAGAGGTCACCAGGAGAGAAACTGTTATGTTTTAAATATAAAATGTCACCCATAGGTTCATGTGTTAAATGCCTGGTTCCAAGTGGCAGCAGTACTTTTGGAGGCTGTGAAAAACTTTAAGACATGGGTTTTGCTGGAGAAAGTGAGTCACCAGGAAGTGACTTTGAAGGTTATCCCTAGGCCTTACTCATACCTTACTCATACCTGTCCGCCATAAGATGAAGACCTCCCATAACACATGTTCTCACTGACAGGATGTTCTACTCCACCACAGCTTCCAAATCCACAAGGCCTCAGCAGTGACCTGAACCCTCTAAAATAAAAACAAATCTCTCCTCCTCTAGGGTGTTTTGCCAGGTATTTGATTTTCAAGAGCAGCTAATACAGGGTCATGGTCTCACCAGTGAAGGGTGCCTGGAACCAAACCACAAAGGGCTCCCTGGAAAATACGTCGGTATCTCCATCCTGATAGTCATGGTAAAGGTATTTTGCCTTCACAGACATCAGCTTTTCCCTAGAAAAGGGAAAAAAAGAGAAGAAAAATAATTTTTCACTGATTTTTTTTTTGGTGGTGACTTCCAAAGCAGGCTCAAGTTTGGAAGGTCTTTCCCCTAAGAACAGGCTTGCGATCTGAGGCACACCAGATACATGTTCAGACTTTAAGCAGATTGATAGGAGGGAGCCAGTGAGATCCTTTGCTCAGATGAGCTGGGCCAGGACCTCCCCACTAAGGATAAAGAACTCCTGTCCTGACCAGCTGTTAGTTGTCATAAATCTGCTATGTTTTTGATTGAATCGTTCTCTTGTGGAGGTTTTAGGAGACTTGCTTTGAGACAGGGTCTCACCTCACATAGCTCAGGCTGACTTTGAACTTGCTGCTTGAAGTCCAGATCCTCTTACCTCCACCTTTCAGGTGGGATGAAAGTCCTGTGCCACTCCAGTGCTGGGAACTGAACCAGGCTTTTCACAGGCTAGGCAAGCAAGCCCTCCCTCCACTAACTGAGCACCAGCCCCAGCAACAGCAAAGACTCTAACGGATAATAATAACTGCTTAGAGCCCAGAACTGAGTGGTTTTGTTTTATTTGAGACGGAGTCTCACTCTGTAGCTCTCACTAACCTGCAGCCATGTAGGCCAGGCTGGTCAACAACTTACAGAAGTCTGCCTGCCTCTGCCTTCCTGGTACTGGGACTAAAGGTGCATTCTAGGTATATGTTAGGTCCAAAATCTATTTGCACCACCATCCACAGAATCAAGAAAGAGCTATCAATCTGTCAATCCTGTCCGAGTCCAGGCTGGGTAAGGTTTCCCGTGACGAGTCAAATTAAGCCGCAGGCTCCACTCCTGGTGGTGCCCCCTTGTCAATTCCCTTCAGTTTCAGCTTTGCAACCATATTCCCCCCGGAACCCCAGAATCTATTTTTAAAGGAAAATACAATGCACATATTTGGGTTCAATCCAGACAGATCAAACTCACTTATAAAGGAAGGCATACTGTTCTTTGTATGTGTTTCTTCCAAGTCGAGAACTAATCACATAGTTGTATGTTGTGCTTCTCCGTGAATTTCTAGAAAACAAATTTTAGTGTGTTGTGAAAAATGAACATGCCACTTCTGTATCTGTCCCCACCCTCACCCCTGCCTCCACATCCCCAGTGCTGAAGCATATAGTACCACCCTCACCCTCACCCCTGCCTCCACATCCCCAGTGCTGAGGCATATAGTACCACCCTCACCCCTGCCTCCACATCCCCAGTGCTGAAGCATATAGTACCACCCTCACCCTCACCCCTGCCTCCACATCCCCAGTGCTGAGGCATATAGTACCACCCTCACCCTCACCCCTGCCTCCACATCCCCAGTGCTGAAGCATATAGTACCACCCTCACCCTCACCTCTGCCTCCACATCCCCAGTGCTGAGGCATATAGTACCACCCTCACCCTCACCCCTGCCTCCACATCCCCAGTGCAGAGGCATATAGTACCACCCTCACCCTCACCCCTGCCTCCACATCCCCAGTGCTGAGGCATATAGTACCACATCTGCTTGCTCACCCTTCCTTCCTTCCTTCCTTCCTTCCTTCCTTCCTTCCTTCCTTCCTTCCTTCTCCTTTTAGTTTTTCAAGACAGGGATTTTTTTCTTCTTTCTCTCTCTCTCTTTTTTTTTTATGTACACTGGTGTTTTGCCATGAGTACCAAGTTCCCAGAACTGGTGTTAGAGACAGTTGCTAGGAATTGAACCCAGGTCCTCTGGAAGAGTAGTCAATGCTTTTAACCACTGAGCTATGTCTCCAGCCCCAAGGCAAGGTTTCTGTGTGTAGCCCTGGCTGTCTTGGAATTCACTCTGTAGACACAGCTAGCCTCAAACCCACAGAGATTCACCTCCCTCTGCCTCTAGAGCGCTTGAATTAAAGGCTTTAGCTGCTGCCACCACCCAACCTCTACTGTGTAATAAAACAAGGACAGGATTTAAAGCCAGATCTTTTCACTTCAGACCCCATGAACTTCAACCTGCTTCTGTGGGAATTGTAGAGACCAGAGATAACCCAGGCAGAATTAGAAATCTCTCCTTTTAGTCTTAGTATGGACTAACAGGTAAAAGTGTTCCCACCAAGCCTAGGGGTGGGAGTTTAGTCTCCAGCACCCCAGGAGAGGAAGGAGAAGCCCAACTCCTGGAAATTGTTCTTTGACTTCTACATGTGTGTTGTGGGATGTGCACATTCATGTGTATGTGAGCACATGGACACACACACAATGTAATAAAAAAATAAGAAAGAAAGCAGAAAGGAAATCCGTGCTTTGGCCCTGGGCCATTGCTGTAACTACTGCTTCCTGGTTTGTGTCAAGTTTGCAGGTCATCTTCCAGGGGTCACTTCTGAGCTCTACCAGATCCTTAACGGCCCTTCTGAAGTCACTGGGGATGGCCCAAACATTATGGGGCTGATTTCAAACAATCAGCTATTTATTTCTGGTGTATAGAGCTTCACTGTGTGGGGAACAGGAGGGGAACAGATTATTCCTGGTCTGGAAAACCTGGCCTTCTCTGCAAATGTGACAAGTGTGTCGATAACCTACTTAAAACACCCTTACATTTTTCCCTCCATCTGCCCTCAGAAGGATCTGGGGCCTGATTAATAACCGCCAGTCTTGTGGTGTTCAGTTTGGAAGGCTCGCCCTCTGCTAACTCTAGCCTGCTGAGTCTTGAGGTGACACATTGTTTCAGAACTTCACTATGAGGTAACTCAGACCCTCCACTACTCTACAGAGGACAAAGAGGCATGCTTGAAGCTACAGTGTTAGGACACATGTCTTAGCGTGAGTGAGAGAGCAGTGGGGTGGGACTTTTTTCTTTCTTGTCCTCAGTCCAGTCCAGTCAGATTGTGGGTGAGCGTATTAAGACCCCTCATCTCCAGACTGGCTCCAGGCTAACTGTGGGGAGAAGTCTGGAGTCCACTTCTCCCCTTTGCCACTCACACTCCTGAAAACTTGCTTGAAGACTGAAGGGGATATGACAGGGCCCAGGTCCAAAGGTAGGTGTGATGAGCAGATCACCATCCCATGGTGTGCTACCTTAACACTGACCCTAAAGCAACAGGCCAACTGACTATGACTCGAAACCTCCAAAACAGTGAGCAAAAGCAACCTTTCTTCTCTTTAAATGTTGCTCTCAGGTATTTTATCACTGTGATGGAAAGCTGATGGTCATGGAAGCTTACTGATCATTGAGAAGGAATATAAATCATGAATATTACTCAGTGTCATTTAAAAACTATTGGAAGGTATTGCTTTTTTGTTTCCATTGGTTTTCAAACTATCAAACCAACCTGTTCTGATAGTAAAACACTTAAATCATGTAGAAGTACTGAAATAAAAAATGTCGTCTGTTCCTTCACTGACCTAGCTCCACCGTAGCTTTTCAATCTCCCAGAAGTAACTATTAACAATCCTTAGCTCACCCTCTTGAGTCTTCTCTGATGATCCAGACACACCCCTATCCCAAAGCAACATGGTGATCCGGAGTCATTGTTTTTGATACATTGTAGCCATCTTTCTATGTTGGAATATTCAGCTGTATAATATTCCAACCTGGAGTTCACTGTGACTATTTTATATTTGGCTTCTGCTGTCCTCTCCATTTTGTAGCTCATCTCTTACCTTCTCCTTTCTCTTTCCTGACCCAATCCTTTGCCTTTTTGTTGTTCTCACCCTGTCCTATTAAAACAAGCCAGGTTAATGTTCATGGGACTGTAGCTAAGACACTTGGCCTGATATCTGGAGGAAATGCCAGTGTCACACTGGTTTCTCCTCCCCTGCGATTTGTTGAATGTCCTTGTCCTTGACTTTCAGCTCTGGGCACCCATCCCTCTCCCCATTTACCCATTCAGCTTCTCCATCAGCATAGGGCAGATGTTGTTGCTACTGTCTTTGATTTCCATCAGGAGTATAAGGTCACAGCGTTTGATGATCTGCAGAGAGAGAATGTCCAGGACTTGAGACTGTTTACTATAAATCACAAAACCTTCTTTCAGGCACTTGCTGGGCTCCAAGCACCACAGTCAGGTGCTTATTAACAGAATGAAATCTCTTCCTGAACTAAAAGGACTTCCTGAGATCAGCCCTTTGCTGTGTCCCTCTCCTGTTTTGTTGATGTTTGCTATTGTTTTGAGATAGGGTCTTATTACTTAGACTAGTCTCAAACTCTAGGGCTGAAGCAATCCTCCTGCTTCAGTCCTGAATAACTTGGATTACAGGGGTACATCATGTACCCAGTGGTTTGGTTGATGTTGTTATTTGATTTATTATCTGTCCATTTCAATTTTTAAAATTAATTTCTTTATTTGCAGCAGGGTCTCACTATACAGCCCTGGCCGGCCTGGAATTCACAGATCTGCCTCCAGGGTGCTGGAATTAAAGATGTGCACCACCACACCTGGGTAGCTAGTCTATTTTAATAATGAAGAGACTGAGAAGCAGATAAGGTCAAGTATGTTACCCAGCCATGCAGATAGAAAATGGCCACACTGGCATCTGAATGTAAGCAACCAACCAGGGCCCTAACCATGACACTACCACACATCCTAAAGCTTGGGTTTGCTTGAGGATTATTGTAGTGGTGATAGCAATAAATAAATAAATTTTTACTCAATTAACCTTTAATGAGTAAAAATACTAGGCTGGGTACTACAGATATCAGAAGGCATAATTACAGTGATAATAACCATAACAGCTAACATTTATTGTGAACCTACTTCACAACAACTTTAAGAGAAGGATATGATGTTTAGCCCATTAAATCTAGATGATAATTAAGCTCAGAGTAGTTTAGTAATTATCCTAAAGTCACACCGCCAGTACAGGTAGGGAAGCCAGGATTCCAGCTCAGTTTTGCAGGTTTAACTATACTCAGCTGTCAAAATAGTCACTCAGAGACTCAGGGTCTAATCAAAGAAGTAGGTATAATGGAGGAAAAAGAGAATTTGTACTAAATAAAAGTCACAAGCCATAGATATGCTGGGTATGTTGGGGAATAATTAATTGTGTCTGTCAGAAGATCAGGGACAGTTCCTGGGAACAGATAACCTTTGGTCTCTGAAGGTTAGAAATAATTCAGTGGCAGAAAAAATACAAGACCATTTGTCAGGGTAAGCTGCAATCTGGAAGCAGAAAGAGCTCACACTCCTTGATGACCATGTGGCTCTGAGTAATGTGATGCTGGTGACTCAGTGCTACAGGACATGTCCACTGAGGATGAAGCATCCCCAAGGTTAGTTTTGTTCTCACACACAGCATCAAAGTCATGGAGTGCCACTAGGCCTCTATTTCCAGAGCATCTCCAGTTATATCTGTAGCAGGGTGGATTCCAGATTCCCCAGAACCAGGAATGCAGCCTGTAGGAAGCTTCGAACTGATGACTGACTGATTAGGAAGCCTAGATTCTAAGTAAAACGCACAGCATTGGCCACGAAGAACTTACCAGAAGCCTTGTGCTGCAGCTCAAGCCAGCCTGCTGGTTAGTCACTGGAAACTACCAGATCTTTCTAGAAGTGATTGTAAAATGCACATATTCAGTGGGTATAAGGCACATACCTTTAATCCCAGCATGGAGAGACAGAGGCAGACAGATCTGTGTAAGTTTGAGGACAGCTTAGGGTTCATAGTGAGACCCTGTCTCAAAACACAAAGACAAGAAATGTACACACCCTTTGATTTGATTTTTCCATTTTAATCCTTTTCAAAGGTAGTAAGATGGTGTGAGAGTTCAGGGCAATGTCAGCTATGTGGATGTTCAGTAGGAGATTATTACTTCTAAGACCGAGTGGCTGAGTACCTACTACAGCAAGCCAGGACTTTCACATTTGTACTTAATATTACCACATAGGTATCGTGTGTGTGTGTGTGTGTGTGTGTGTGTGTGTGTGTGTAGGGGGTGGATACTGTGTTTCTGGGTGTGAATATACCTATATATGTGAGGACATGTGAAGACCAGAGGTCAGCCTCAGGGAGCTTCCATCTTATATTTTGAGACTCATATTGGGACCTAGCTTGAAAATTAGGCAAGGCTGGCTGCACAATGAACCGTAGCAATCCCACCCTCTGTTCCTCAGCACTGGGATGACAAGCATATATCTGGCCTTTTCACATGAGTTCTGGGAGATCCAAGTCAGCTCCTCATGCTTGGTCAGCAAACATCTTACTTTAAGCATCTCCCTAGCTCTATTCTTCTTTATCACTAAGAAAACCAATGATTTTAGTGATAAAACAACTTCTCAGGTTTTCATAGCCAGTTAGAAAGAGCAAGGGTCAATCCTGACTATGTAAACCAAGATGTCTCTCCTACTTTTCTACACTAGACAGACCACATCAGGGACAAAGCTGCCATCACTCTTCCCTTTACTAGCATGGGTAGAGCATGAAGGAATTTGTCTGTCTGTCTTGTGTCTTCCTGTCCAGTCATTTGTAGTTATCTGACACTAAGCCAGGCCTAGTGAGTCTTCTGTGTTCTTCAGTTTACATCTTTCTGAACAAAGTTTGTTCGTCTATCAAATCATTGATGAATGGAATGGTAAAAGGGCCAGCCAAAGAAATCCAGCCTGGCCCCGAAACCAGAGCCAAAAGCTAAAATAGTGCCTGTGAAAGAAACACACTTTGGCCCTGAAGCCATTGCCAAATCTGTCTCTGACCAAGTAAATACAAGACCAACCATTCCCTGAGCACAAAATCTAGCCAATCTGAGCATGTTAAAGCTCAGAGGGATTGAAATCTGACCAATTCCTTCCCAGAAAATAAATCTTCCTGGACAACCCCCACTCCTAAGAAGCCCTGTCTAAGCCCAGGCCTGTTCGGTTGGCAGCTGCCCTTCTCCAGCCTGGTAGAGACAGCCACTCTTCTCTCTCTCTCTCTCTCTCTCTCTCTCTCTCTCTCTCTCTCTCTCTCTCTCTCTCTCTCTCGTAGGATTGCCACTTCCTTCAAAGAGACCATCCCCCAACCAGAACCCAGTTTCAGATATAGCCTGACTTCCCGACAAGCCAGGATATTTTTCTCCTCACAGCTGTAGGTATCCAGGATACCTTCCCTTCACAGCTTCAGGTATAGCCTAACTTCCAACACTCAGGATATCTTTCTGTTTGGAGCTATAACACTTGCAGAAAGACCCTGTGCCAGATACTCCATGGCACTGAGATGAAATGGTGGATGGGGCAACTTTTCAACCTTAGACCTTAGAGTTCATGATAATCATTGTTTTCTGCAGTGCTATGTGCTGGGTCCTTAACAGGAATCTGTTAAATTCAATCTCACAATCGTCCTTGTTATGTCCAGCCTACAGATGAGACAACTGGAGGTCAGAGAGTAAGCCACCAGTGTGATGAAGCTTCTAAGTGGTGGAGAAGTGGATTGAACACTAGCTCTTCCCCCAGCGTGTTATGCTGTTGCTATCTTCTGTTTAAAGACATTAGGTAGGGTTTTGTGAGTCTGTCTCTACCCAAGATCTTTCTAGACCTCTCCAGATTGCCCCTTCCTTCTCAGAGCACCAGTGGCACCCCTTATCCATTCCAGCCACACCCAGCCCTTCAGAGATTCTTGCTCTCAGAAGTTTTGCAGTATAGTGCATAGCAAAACTGTCCTCTGGACAGACTGTGGCTCCCTGCAGTGAACAGGCAAGAATTTGGCACTGATGAAAACTTAAAGGCCCTTCTGAAAGGGCCACCTGGAAATCTCTTCCAAAGGAACAGGAACCAGAAGAAACATGTTTTCTTCCTCATCCTCTGCCCTTTTGAGAATTTGGACAACAGGATCTTGCAGATTCTTGTCTGAGAAAAACTTCCCAGAGATAGCAAGGAAAGTGGAAACTAGTATCATCTGGAGATGCCGGGCTCAGAAGTGCTCGGTAAGCAAGGAACAGGGTTGTCAACAGGAAATCTGGCTGTTCTCTCAGGAAAGGGAATCTGAGTCTTGGCTTACATTTTCGATATACCGATGGGTCACACAAGAGAGAGACCTTGGCCTTCGGCATGCTAATCTTGGGTATTGAGTGTAGTGGCCAGGAAGGGAGTCTGTAATATAGATGATCCATTGCTCACATTCCCTTAGTATTCAACTTACTAACACCCACTAAACCTTGGAGTAACTAACTATACAGAGGGCCAGGAGGAGTGTGAGGGAACCACACCAGCAGATGGCACATGGATTTGGTAGAAAGCACACAGCATAAACCATGTATGATGGCATATGCCTGTAATCCCAGAATTCAGGAATTAAAGACAGAAGGTCAAGGTCATCCTTGGCTACCCAGGAAGTATGAACAGCAAAGGCCTCATGAGAAATTATGGTAATATTCTTCTAAAACACAATTTCTAGTGTTACATAATGCCCTTTTCATGGTACATTTACATCACTGAATTGAATGTTTTCTACTTGGGTTGTTTGCATTCTTTTGCTGGTAAGTGTATCTTTCTCTTTGATCCATACAAGCTCTACTAACTATTCTGGTCAAGAAGCAGGTATTTGGGGTCAGCCACACTGCTCTGATAGTTGGGGGGGGGTGGTTTCTGTTTGCAGGATAGCGTTATGAGATTGGGACAATGTCTTGAAAAAGGCTTTAGGCACGGTTGGTGGGACTCACAGCTCAGAGGAGATGCTGCATAGAGGAACAGAATCACCAGAGTACAAAAACAAAGCCCCCAAGAGTGTGGCAACATTTCCAGGAATGAATAAATTAGGAATGTAGATAGGCCCTTGGGTTCCCAGGCTACACTGGGCCACATGTGAAGAAGCTGGAAAATAGTTGTCTTGCATGTCAGATTTCTCCATTAAGCCCTGGTGTCAGGATCCCCACAGGCTTTGGCACAGCTGTCCTAGTAAAACCACAACATCTAGAATACTTGGATATCATCTAAAGGACAGAGTCACCTAGGACCTAGAACTAATTTGGCAAGAACAAAGCAGATCTTCTGCTTGTATTCCCTCTGCCCAACAGCAGTATCACATGAGCCTCATCTATACTCTGCTGGGCTTCACTCACCAATCTTACCAGCTACTCAGAGGGAGAGCCCACTCTATATGTGAAACACTAGGAAGAGAAAGGATCTTGAACTCCTCAGGTGATAGATGCAGTCTGAGCAAGGGCTGTTGGCATTTTCACCACACAAAGGGGCCTCTTTCATGTGTGTGTGTGTTAGGTTAGGGTCTCATGCACACCAGGCTGACCTTTAATTTGCTATGTAGCCAAGGATGACCTTGAACTTTTGATCCTCTTACTCCTACCTCCCTAGTGCTGCAATTATAGGTAAACAATGCCCATGGCTGGTTCGTAGAATGCTGAGGATGGAACTCTGGAGTTCACAATGGTAAGCAAGCATTCTAGCAACTGAAGCACATCCTTAATCCTGCTGTTTGTTAGTTAGTTTGCTTGTTTTTAAGTAATAGCTACACTACCAAAGTCCAAGCATCAAAGATAAATCAACCCATGGGAGAGAGAGAGAGTCAACTGACCAAAGAAATATAAGCAGCTTCCCCAGACATTGGTCATATTACCTAAGAACAGTAATATTCCCAAATAGACAAAGTGGAGAACTGAGAGCTGGGAGATCAATGGGAGAGAGAAATGAAGGGATGAACGGAGAGACATAGGGAGGGAAGGAGGAAGAGAAGAAGAGAGAGAGCATACTTTGTCAATGATTATAAAGATGAAGCCAACAAGCCTGCATCTATTCCTTATCGCTCCTCCCTGGGCCTCCCCAGCGTCACATCACCCTTCCGAGTTCACCTCCACAAGGGGAACAATAGCCCTTGAAGTTGACAAATGAGATCATGTATTTATAGTGCTGACAAAGGCATTCAGTATGTTCAGTTAAAACCATCAGAACAGCAGCTCCTAGCTGAAACTGACTGCTAGCCAGACTCTGACAAAAGCATCATGGTTACCTGCTCAGTAGCCTTGCCACACCCCTGTGAGAGGTGTAGTACAACCCAGTCTGAAGATGTGACAGAAAAGACCCAAACTGAGGTGGGTACTGCAATGGCGGTTACCACTGTCCTTACCTCAGCCTGAGGGCAAATTTCAAGTCCTTTGAGTCTGAAACTGGGGAGAAAGTGTAAGAGGTGTCCAGAACAACTCACCTTCACAATGACATCCATGGCATTTTGGTTTTCTTTCTTGCTCTCTCCAAAGGATCTCACATTGAAGGAGCAGAGCCTCAGGGCCAAGACACCATGGAGAGCAAGGGAGAAGAGCAGCAACAAGCTCAGGTGCAAGGAAGCTGGGCCCAGGGACATCTCTGTACTCTGGGGACTTCTGTCCAGATGAAGAGACAGCTCCTGGCTCACTGACTTATAAAGCCTGCTGATAACAGGAATTACTGGATCCCTCCAGGCTGCTTTCACTTCTCTGAGGAACTCGTGATCATGGGTTTCAATTCCCAAGGAAATAAAAACAATGGGCTGGGCTTTTCAGGATTTCTCTGTCTTCACTTAACCTTGTAAGGAAATTGGCATGCTTAATTTAGCCACCAGGCTCCTTAAAGTCAGTCATAATCTTAACGGGTAGGGGTGGAGGCCGGAGTCAGTTCTGATCTCTGGACGGGTCTCCTTTGGTAGTTTGTCATGGGTCTTTTTCTGACAGTTCATAAACTTAGAAGTGTCCACCCAGAGAGCTCTGGGCTGAAGGAGCCATCTGCTGGGGGAGTAAAGATTTTATTAAGTAAATAATTGCTGCTGGATACATCTATGCAGTGGCTCTTTAACTATCTCCATAGGTGTTATAGAGTCAGGTTCAGTTTGAGGCAAAAGACACCTTGGAATCTGAGGAGGGCAAGATGAAAATCCCATAAAGAACAAAAGTGTCGCAGAGTCCCTCAGAGGCAGCAGAAAGAAACTAGATACTTCAGTAGAGTCCCTATGATGGGCAGAGATGGGCCGTACAACCCAAACAGGTGTTACCAGTGGCTGACGCTGCTGTGTGCAAGAATGAGTGAGCAGCCTGGAATAATCCTATAATGTATACAGATTACTTTGTCATCACATTGCACCAGCAGCCTCCGGCTTGGGGTGAGGAGCGAGCATCAGTTAAGATTGTGCAATTCTAGTAAAATTCATCTGTGTGAACCAAAGTGCCCAAGAAAAAAAAAAAGGCACACCCATGTTACAGATTCTATAAAGATGATTGGCTAATAGGACTGCTGTGACTGCAGAGTCAGATTATTTTACAGCCATCTTTAGTGTCCTTTAGAAACTATTTATTGCCAGCTTCTGTGCTTGACCTAACATCCTTATTGACAAACAGGTAAAAACCCTTTTGGAATATACAAGCAGAATGCTGCCTTCCACTAACCCAGAGTCCAAGAATGTCATCAGATAGCAACTGAGGACAATAACATGGAC
The DNA here is from genome assembly GCA_004025045.1 of Sigmodon hispidus. NCBI lineage: Eukaryota > Metazoa > Chordata > Mammalia > Rodentia > Cricetidae > Sigmodon > Sigmodon hispidus. Next base: position 98,979 of record PVIH01002351.1, on the reverse strand, counting down.
TTTTCCAATTTTCTGAAACCACCTACCCTGTATTCCACCAATGTTTCTATAGTATAGAAACATACCATAGACTAGTGAGATGGCTTAGTAATTAAGAGCCCTGGCTGCTCTTCTAGAGGTTCTCAGTTCAAGTCCCAGCAACTACATGGTAGCTCACAACCATCTATAGTGGGATCCAATGCCCTCTCTAGAAAAAAAAGGTGTAATTCAGATTTACATATTCATAAAATAACTAAATAATTTTTTAAAGAAAAAAAAACAAAACCAGTGGCTAGAGAAATAGTCCAGTAGTTAAGAACACTGGATGATTTTCCAGAGAACAGGGTTCAATTCCCAACACTCACATGACTACTCACCATGTAACTCCAGTTTCAAGGAATCTGACACCTTCTTCTGGCCTCCACAGACACCAGACATGCACATGGTGCAGAGACATTCATGCAGACAAAGCATCCATATACATTAATTTAGTTAAAACTTAAAAAAATCCTAAAACTTGTTATTGTGTTATGACGCAGTAATTGAGGAAGCCCAGATCTGTGCTTCTAGGTTATGTCACACATATTTAGTCCTCGTATTCCCTTTGCAATGAGAGCTATATTTTTATAGACACTTTACCAGCTGGTGAAATGGTCTCTCAGTTTCAACCCCATGTGGCAGCTTCTACATAGGGTTGTGCTTGGCCTTGAAGAAAATCACCAAATGAAGGAAAAACCCAAGTGTCATGCCTTCAAAATTCTTTGAACTGTCTTTCTCTTTTTCTGAGACAGGGTCTCTAGCTCAGGATGACCTCAAACTTCCTCTGTAGACAAGAACAACCTTGAACTTCTGACCCTCCTGCCTCCATCTCCTAAAAACCACTACTCCTCATTTACGCATTTTGAAGACCAAACCTAGGGACTCTTGTGAGTTAGACAAGCATCCAACTAACTGAACCACCTCTCCAACCCCTTAAAGGCCTTGGTAAGGCCTCAACCCCTCCCATGCTCAGTCAATCAGAATTCTTCCACTGCACCCTTCACTGTCTGAGTCTCACGTCTCACTCTGTGCATCACCCCCTCACACCCACAGAGTTCCTCCTTACTCCACCTTCCAGTCCCAGACATAATTTCACACTCCCAGAAAGGGTTATTTTCTTTTCCGTGGGTTCAAGTCCTGTGCTTTGTTCCAGGCACCACAATGTATTATCACGGATGAGCTGTGTGGTTTCTCATCTAATATCTGCCCTCTCACTAGACAGCTCTTCATAGGCCAGGATGTGCACTGGCCAGGGAAGGTTGGGCATGTAAGAGGTGCTCAAGAAATCACTGTTGAATGCAAAATGTGGTGCTTAGCTAATTCTCCAAAGCCTGAGTTCCCCATGATGATAGATATGGGTGCTGAGCCAGAAACCCCAATTTCCCTAGACAATCAAAGGGACTCCTTTCCCTAGCCACACAGACAAAATAAAAGAATTGCAATGACCATTGGAATGACATCTCTTTTCATGGGGTCCTAACTGTGGCAGACTTTTGGGTCTTGCTGAAGTCTACATTTCAAGCCCTTGCCCATCCCCTAGAGAGATTCATGAATTAGAGGCTTAGTTCCCAATATGGAGCTGCTAAGTGGTGAAAACTATAAAAGCTGGCACTTAATGGAAGGTTTTATGTCATTAGAGCTGTGTCCTGAAGGGGACTGTGTAACAGCAATCATTTCCATGGTCTCATTTTGATTTTTTTTTCATGCCCCAACCATGAGGGAAACAACCTTGCTTCAATATAAGTTCCTGTTATAAAACAGTTGCCCTTCGTGGGCTACAAATAAACACAACCTATGGATCATGAGCTTGACTTCCAAGACTGAGCCAGAACGAACAATTTCTCTATATAAGTTGATTGTCATTGGTGTTTGTTATAGTGATGAGAAACTAACTCAGAGCTCGGTAACTCTTTGTCTTGGATCTGTCCAATGCATTCGAGGGTGTTCTGAAGCCTCCTGGCCACTTCCAGCTAAGTGGGTGTCCTCCATATTGTGACAACCCTAGGAGTATAAAGAATCACTCTAGTTAAGAATGTTGGTGTGGAGGTTAGAGCAAATGCACTTTCCAGTTACTGGCTACTAAACCTTAGGCAAATAACTAAACCTCTCTGTTCCCATTTCTTCATTTTTCAAATGGAAGATAGTCGCTTCCATATAGTACATTTGTGAAAATTTTCAACTGAAGCACTAACTCAGCATAGCACTGCATCTTGCGCTTTATCTGTGTAGATTTTTTTTTTAAAAAAAAAAATGCTATCTCTGAACTGGAGAAACTGTCCAGTGGTTAGGAACACTCACTATACAGCCATGAGGACCTGCGTCTGGATCTCAACACCCATGTAATAACTTGGGTGTGGTCTCATGCACACCTACAACCCCAGGGTTGTGAGAGATGAAGACAAGGACTTGTTGGCTGCCAGTCTAGTCAAAAACTGTGAGCACTCCAGATTCAGAGAGAGACTCAGCCTCAAAGGAATAAGATGAAGAGGGGCAGAGGCAGACACCTGACACATGCCCTTGGCTTCCTCATCTACACACACACATGAGCATACACCATACACACTGCATTCATGCATCACATACACAGAGAATTAGAGAAACGCCTTCTAAGAAGCAGAAGGGACGCACTGCTACTTTCATCTTACAAATGAGGAGACAGAAAGTAGGAGATAAAGACACAATCCTCAGTCTTTGTCCATGGTGCAGTATCAAAGGTATTCACTTGGTTTCTCAAAACTCCACACATTGTCTGACCAATCGCAGGCTCTGAGCTGGAGGTGTTGCAATACACAGATTATTAGATCTGCCAGGCTGGGACTAGCAAGAGTTCAGTGAGATGCTGGCTTTGGGCACAAAATTCAAGGCAGTGCCAAACAAATTAATAATAAAGGCTACTTAATTCCTTATTTGTAAAAATCAAAATTTATACAAAAAAATCTATTGTGAATAGAGAATCGTTATCTTAAGGACACAGATGGGACCCTTCATTTGCCTTGACTCTGTCTCCTTCACTTCTCCTTAATCCTGCTGCAGATATGTGCTGGGGTGTCCCTTCAGGGTGGACACCCGAGGAGGCAGCACCCTCTTCTGGCAGGCATGAGCATGGTTTCTCTGCTGGGAACTTTGGTCCTGCCTTTGTGTACGCAGAGCTTACTACTAGGACACTGTCCCTCAGATTTCTATCATAAGACAAAAGATGCAGTCGGTCAAACGCTGTCATTGCAGCCGCTCCGCCAGTTCTTCCCACGGGCAGCATCATCCATTGCCTCTCACTGGTTTCTGTGCAAACAACGGGGCAAAGCCTCTGTTCTAAAGCAGCTTCTTGGTATCAAGTTGACCTTCCCAGCCTGACCATAAGAGGCTGTTGTGAGGTACTGGACCAAGAATCAGAATAAGCAAAGGATATATGAACCGTGCAGTTTCTTGATTTAAGGGCTCTGGGGTTTATTAAATTGAATTTATTTACTTATGATTAACTTCTTATTTTGAAATAATCTCAAATGTACATACAAATCTCAAAAATAGTAAGAACTCATACACTCTATACATCTTTTTCTTTTCACTAGTTGCTAGGAGTACAAGGTTTTCATTCAGAAGTAGGCTCCAAACAGTGCAACTCTTTACCTTTAAACATCAGGCTGTGTTTCCCAAGAACAAGAATGTTTTCTTTACAGACAGATGCATAATACCAAAACCAGGTTTAACAATCACACATAATTGTTATGTAATCTATAATATTACTCCAGTTTTGTCAGCCATTTTAATAATAACCTTCATAGTTTTTTTTTTTCTGGATCCAATCTAAATTATGCATTTGCTTAGTAGTCTTGTCTCAGGTCACCTTTAATCTGTTACTGAAGTTGTTAGGTCAGAACTGGGGCCCTGATATTACTGGCAGGTCAAGCTCCACAGCCATCCTGCACGGGCTTTAATGGCACAAGTGAAAGTTAGAATCTCTTCAGTTAGTCACATGGGGACACACAGGCCACTGGCTGCCAAGTCTATCCCTGAGATCTTGTCAGGAGAGTTTGGTTTAAATGGAAGGCAAAAGGTATGCACAGCTAAACACTGCTGTTCAAGGTGTAGCCAAGGTGTAGCCCTGGCCATCATCACCTTGTCTGTCCTGAAGTTGGTATGATATTTTTTCAGAACTTCGGGAAATGACTTCTTTTTTTCTTTTTTTTTTTAAACTTTATTTATTTATTTGCCTTGGTATTTGCCTGGAACTGGAACTACAGACAGTTGTGAGCTGCCATGTGGGTGCTGGGAGTCGAACCCGGGTCCTCTGGAAGAGCAGACGGTGCTCTTAACCGCTGAGCCATCTCTCCAGCCCCCGGGGAAATGACTTCTTAAGAGGCAAGTTCTCCTCTGGCTGACATGTGGTTGGGATCCCTTTGTTCTTACCAGAACCTTTACATGACTCTTTCCTCAGGTATGACCTTGAATTTTTGGAAGTGTCTTGTTACTTAGTTAAAGTCAGTGTGTGACACTAAAGCTCTCTGAGTGTGTCTGCCTTTCCTCCTGAATAGTGCCAGAGATCGTTGCTTATGCCTCTTGGATCTGTCTGTCCCTTCCCCAGCTCTTTCTCTTCCTCCCTCCCTCCCTCCCTCCCTCCCTCCCTCCCTCTCTTCCTTCCTTCCTGCCTGCCTTTTCCATTCCCTCCCTTCCTTTCCTCTTTTTCTTTCTTCCTTTTTCCTTCTTTTCTTCCTTCCTTTATTTATTTTTTTCTTTCTGGGTCTCAGGTAGCCTAGGCTGGCTTCCAACTCACTGTTTAGCTGAGGGTGAACCAAGTTCCTGAGCTTCCTGACTCTATCTTCCAAGTTCTGGGCTAAAAGGAGTGCACTACCTCATCTATCTTGAGATGTCTTAGATGAGCAACTCTTAGCATTCCAGGACAGCTGGGTGAGTGAGACACAGGAAGCAGACATGAATTAAAAGTACTTAATAACTCACACTAAATTATTGCTATTTGATACCATACATGACAACTGAAGGATAGTTCCCTTGAACTGTGTGGGGAAGGCTATTTCTATGGGATCACAATTATATGTAATTATGTCTTTGAGTACTAAGCTGTAGTAAAACCCACACTTCACAGCCTCCTGAATACTACTCTCCTCATTGTATGGTTGAGAAAGTTATGACTAAGAGTGAGCAATCACCTGACCCAGATCTCACAGCAAGCACGAGGCACATCCAGGAATCTTTGCCTTGAAAACGTGAGTACTACATGGAATGGTGACAAGGTCTGCTGCCATTCCAGCTCAGAACACTGAGAACAATTCACAGCTTCCCCATTCCTGGATTACCAGCAACAAAAGATTAAACTCTATGGTTTGAAACTTCCTGGCTTGGCTCAACATCTCAACCCAAGTAACAGCCAGAGATACAGCTGCTGAAGATTAAAACACTGAGGTGGTCACTTAGAGCATGGCAGAGAGGTTGAGGTTGGCGGAAGCTTTTAAAGATAAGGTGAGGCTCTCACAAAATAATATCAAACCGTAATCTTGGCTGCAGTGACTAAAATAACAACTGTAGCATCAGTCTGAGATTAAACAGTTCTCACACAGACATCCTTAGTTTTCTGTTTTTCAAGAAAATCTTACTGAGGACAGCCCAAGCTAGCCTCAAACCTGTCATTCTCCTGCCTCAATTTTTCCTGTGCTGGAATTACAGATGTGTGCTCATGTAATGGCCTTTTGTGGTTCATTGTGATGACCTTTATGTTAGGTTCTAGCAGGCCTTTAGAGTTGGGGAACGCTTCCTTCAGAAGCACCTGGTTTTATTTCTGTTACTGTAAGTGACTTTGTTTTGATTCTGAGGACTTTAAAATATATAGAAACACAAGAGCTTGGGGGACATACTAGCTGTGTCATAGGGGTCCCTGGTGGTTTGTAAGGCGTGTTTTGGCAGCTTCTCCTTTTCTGAGTCATCATACATTAGGCCTTGATATATCAATTGGGAGCCACACCAGCTGCAAAGGCAGAGTAGAAAAGGTTTGACACCTGCTCAAACCTCAACTAAACACTCACAGGTGATTCTCAGGGTGGGAATGACACTTGAAGCATCGGAATTCCCATGTGGAGCAGAGCCCACAAAGCAAATCAGTGTCATTCACGGTACTCTTATTTAAGACATCATTCCTAGAGACTCTTGACCTGGGACTTGGAATCATTTTACATAGTGAATTCTTCAGATAATCAACAGTTTGCCCTAGTAAGGGTGGAGGTTGCCATGAGTGAATATCATCCTCTGCAAAACTCACTTTGATAGAACTGTGTTGAGAAGTGGTAAGGTCATTAAAACAAGATTAGATTACTAAGAGGTATAACCCTCTTCTACAGAAAGGGGCTTGTTCTAGCAAGAATGACATAGCAAACCAGGTATGCTAGCACATGCCTGCAATCCCAGGATTTAAGAGGTACATATTGTCAGTGTGAGGCCAGCCTAGGCTACATAATAATACCTTGTTTCAAAATTCCAAGTTCTTACAAACCAAGTTGAGGCACTCTTTTCTCCTCCTGCTGTTTTCTACCCTGCATGGAAGTAGCATGAGGCTCCTACTTGCTGCTGCTGCTGCTGCTGCTTGACATGGATTTTCAAGCCTCCTGAGCCAAGAGACAAGATGAACTTCATTTTTTGTTGTTGATAGTGGTTTGTTTTGTTTGTTTGTTTTGTTTTTCTAAACAGGGTTTCTTTGTGTAACAGCTCTGGATGTTCTGGAACTTGTTATGTAGACCAGGCTAGCCTCAAACGCAGAGATCCCCCTGCCTCTGCCTCCTGAGTGCTGAGATTAAAGGCAGGTGCCACCACACCTGGCTCCTCCTTTATTTATAAATTACCCCACCCCCAGTATGATGTCATAGCAGCAGAACCCAGACTAAGAGAGGTATAAAAGGATGAAGAAGATGGTGGCAGAGGCAAACAGATCTCTGTGGGTTCAAGGCCAGCCTGGTCTACAGAACAAGTTCCAAGACAGCTAGGGATACATGAAGAAATCCTGTTTTGAAGAAAAAAAAATCAAGCAAAATAGAAGAATGAATAAAAAGCTTCTTCTATGAAAAACTTAAGATTATGTAATTAGTGGGACTTATCTTCAGTTTCACTGAGTTTTCTGGTTCTCTAAAATATCTGTGTCCAATAGCCATGTAACAGTCATTATTTTGAATTACCAGCCTAAATGTGAAGTTCAAATCACTTTGAGTCCCACTGACCACTATTTGTTCTGAGATGTCTTCTGACTATAATGCTACCATTAAGAAGGTAAGCTACCATTGCAGTTTGTTAAGCTTGCAATCCAGTCAGTTCCTAGGGTATTAGGTTTTTAACATTAAATCCAAATGAATCAAAAGCAAGTAAGCATCAATTGATCACTCTAGCATTAAGATCAGGATAAGAGGCAGAGGATGTGTAAGTGGAATGAGATAGACATAATTAACATTTACTTTATTTAATAATTTATTAACACCTGAAAAAACATAATGGAATACATGCTATACTATCCCTATTGTGTAAAAGGATCTAAGTTGGAGCTGAGAGACAGCAGACAATTGTCAGAGTATCCATTGAGTGAATGGCAAAATAGACATGCCAGGGAACAAGTTTGTGTCCCCACTCATGCCTTTGCATTCCCCTAAGGAGCTCCTGTGTATGTGTAGTACAGATAAAGTCCAGAAACTGTATTTAAAATTAATTCTGAGAATGAGAGCCAGCTCCTCTGTAAGGAGTCAGTGGAAGTTGTTTCCATGGAGACCCATTCACATCCAACCAAGCTGTGTTCAGATGTAACCCCAAATGGTGAGGAGGCGTCATCAGTAAAATGAGGTGCATTTCTAGCAATCCCCCCAGACATTTCTCCAACATGTCTCCCACCACATATGATTTCAATGGAGTCTTTATTGCAGCCTGCAGCATATGTCACACAAAGCTTAGGAGGTTCTCAAGAGTTCCACATTGGTTGACAGCATAGGATTCAGTAAAAATAATCCTGTTCCCTGGCCCCCATCATATCTAGAGTGACTTTGGGCAAGTTACCCAACCCTAAGGTTTGGTTTTCTCATTAAAGAGCAGAAGTAATAACACATTCAGAGGCTGAAGACAAAAGTGAATGGGCTAATGCCCAAAACCCACAATGTTAGGTCCAGTAGGAAAGAAATACTTTCCATTGTCTGTGGCTAACTGCTCACCTGCCTTTTGATGGGACTTGGAAGCTGGCGTGAAGGGCCAGGAACTTTGTTCACAAAGCTGCTCTCTTCTAGCATGAAACACCTCACTCGGTCCTGTTGCCACACCTGTCCTGATTCTCAATACTCAGCCGACTGGTCAATTGGGATAAAGTGTCTCAAGCACCTGTGCTGTGTCCACTCCTTATGCAGCCAGCTGTGGTGGTCTTTATTATTTACCTTTCTATTTACTTATTTTGCCAGCCTATACTGTTTGTTCCTGATTTAGCATCCCGATGCTTTTTCCTTTGTACACTATGTCTTCAATAATCTCAATCCATGTGAGAATGAAATAGGTGTGGATTTCTTAAATGAGACACAAAAAGCACCAGACAGGGTTCACTGAAACACATTATAAAACCAGCCTTGATGACCACCAACAGCTAGATGGATAAAGAGACTTTGCTATGTGTGCACAAAGGCATTTTATTCAGCCATAGGAAAAAAAAACATTTGAAGGAAAATGCTTCAAAGTGAAGATTATCATATAAAGTGAACCAAACAGAAAGGCAAAATATTACATGCTATCCCCTATATGCAGACCCCAGATCTTTTTAAAGCATGAAGGTAAAGGGAGCTTATTTGTGGGAAGGATCCCAACTGGACTGGGGAGGAGGATTGAGGCTCAAGAGGGTGAAAGGGGAGAATATGATCCAAGCAGATGGTACACATATGCAAAGTGTCATGATGAAGACTATTATTCTGTACAAAAATTACATGCTAGTAGTGAAAAGCAGCAAGCAGAAGGCCAACTGGACTCCAATGAAATAGATGTCTGTTTATCCAAATCCAGTAGAGAACCAGAAAAGGCAAACCAGAAATGGGAGAAGATATTTGCTATACCTCTGACTATGGACTGTTAAGATTGGTGAGGAACTGGGGAGATGGCTTAATGGAGAAACCAAAAGGACCTGAGTCATGAAGAACTCCTAACAGATTATTGAAGATCATGGAGGTTTCTGTTTGGTATACTGGGTGGTCATTTCTCTTGATCTAGTCGCTTGAACTACATTGCATTATTGGGTACATCTAATTCTCTACTGAACTCACTTCTCCCAAGGAGCTGTTTTAACCAGACGCTCTTTTTCATGGTGAGAACATAAATTAGGAAACTGGCCCTCTTGCCTTCCCTCTCCATCAGCTGGCATCCCATATGCTCACTTCCTTTTTTAAATTCATCCTTTAATTTAATTCTGGGCTTAATCAGCTTTTTCCTGTCGTTAGCATTGGAATCCCAGCAATTTGGGGGTTTAGTCTCCTTTGTTTCTCCTTAAAGGTCCAGGTTAATATTGTGGGAAACTTCCATCACTTTCTAACTCCCACTGGGGTACTTGGAGAGTTTAGGCTTTGCTGAGGGCTCTCTCAGTGGTTCCTCAAACTCCTGTCCTCACAAATCTCCAGGACTACTGCTGAGCTAGCTCCATGGACACTTTGCACAAGTGAACTCAAAACAGTAAGAATGATGAGTTCAGGGTTGATGCAAATGTTGTGCCCATGTTTGGAGACCCCCAACAAGACCACCAAGAAGCTGACTTCTTGATGCAAAAACAGGGTTCTTTTATTCAAGCCCAGGCAAGGGTCTCATCCAGCACTCCAATTACAAGTGAAGGAGCGGGGCTGGAGAGATGGCTCAGCAGTTAAGAGCACAGTCTGCTCTTCCAGAGGACCCAGGTTCGATTCCCAGCACCCACATGGCAGCTAACAACTATCTGTAGTTCCAGTTCCAGGCAAACACCAAGGCAAATAAATAAATAAAGTTTTTTAAAAAAAAAACAAGTGAAGGAGGAAGCTTGAGCCCTGATTGCAGAGGGTTTATAAAGTAAAAGCAGGGAGCTGTATGTCATGGCACCCTAGAATGGGTTAAGGGGACACAGAGTGAGGTAATCTTTTGAAATTATTGGTCAGGCTATAGGCATGAAATTGCTAACGGTTGTAGAAGGCTGACAATTTATGGCAGGATATGAGATGTCTGCAGAAACATCCGGCTCTTGTTAAATTTTACTACCGTGCCTCCTGTTTGACTGTGTTTGAGATGTTTGCTTTGAACTCTGCTGTCACAGCACATTTCTAAGGCTTGAGTCCAGCCCCCACCCCACCTCATCACTATATGGAGGCCTGTTCTCAGGATGGTATTGGTTCGGCTCTTTCAAGACCATGCTCAGGGAATACAGCACTTTCCATGCACCCATAAGGAGAAGAGTTTGGATTCCTAGGACCTACATTAAAAATAAACAAACAAATAAAAAAAAAAGAGAGAGAGACATAGTAGCATTGTCCCATAACTCCTGTGATAAGATGGAAGGTAGAGATGGGAGAATTCCCAGAAGCTCATGGGCCAGCTAGCCTGCCTCGTCTACAAAGCAGGAGACTGTGTGTCAGAAAATGGTCAATAGTGAAGGACCAACAGCAGAGGAAATCTTCTGGCCTTCACATAGCTAACTTGGCACACATCATATATGTGCCACAGAACACAGAAACACACATACATCTAGGACTTCTTGATTTAGTCTGTCTGGGTTCATAGGCTACAGAATGACACTGTGAGCTGTCTGGTTTGGGCTTCTTAAGTGTTTCTTTCTGTTTGAGACAATGTCTTGCTATATGTATCTCCACAAACCTTGCAGTGTAGACCCAGAGGGACATTCTCTTTCAAGGAAGGAATCAGAGTGAATCTTCCATGCCTGGACTTGTATGCAGAATTGAAAGGTTAGTGATATTTGATTTACAAATAAATGAATAGCAGGTATTTTGGGTCAGTTGGGAAGAATTTGGGGGGGGCTTAAAAGATGTTAGTGTGTCACAGATTGATGAATATTTAGGGTTATAATTTTCCACATGCCACATCCTGTATATTTAATTCAGAAGCATGCAGCTTAGTGGTTTCCACACAAACTTTGTTCTCAGACACGCGCAGCTGCACATTAGGACAACATTACTGACTGGCTTTGTGACTTTAGTAGATTATTTAGTCTCTTGGAACCTGGAAATTTTCTTCGTCTGTAAAGTGGGACCAGTAACAGATTTGTGGGAGGTTTCAATGGGATAACTCATGACGAAGCCCTGAGCACGAGATGAGGCATGCAGAAAAAGCCAATCAACATCTGCCCGCTCTGCACCGTTCATCCCCCGAGACAGGAGCCCACAGCCTAGGAAAGCTGAAAGACACCTAAATGAATACATAGACTATAGCAAATTCTACTGTGTGTGTGTGTGTGTGTGTGTGTGTGTGTGTGTGTGTGTGTGCGAGAGAGAGAGAGAGAGAGAGAGAGAGAGAGAGAGAGAGAGAGAGAGAGAGAGAGAGAATGTGCTCATGAAGGAACAGGGAAGGTACTACTTGCTAGGCTGTGTCATCTGAGCTACAGTTTGAGAAGTCTGGTGCCTGAAGATGTACTGGGCGATGGTTCATGTGACTGCTTTATAAGATTAGGAAGGAATTCATCCAGCTGGCACCTGAGTACATGTGGAATCTTTTGTATTTCATTTCTCCTTCACGACATTTCCATGTTAAACAGAGCCTTTGTGTGATTCTCTGAATAAGCAATCTCTATTATTTTCTTCTTATAAATAGACTCTGTATTAGTTTTCTTGGTGCTGAGTTCAAATACATGACCAGCAGCAACTCAAGGGATGTAGAGTTTCTTTGGGCTTACAATTTGTGGAGATCCAGAGGATGACAGAGGATATAGGGGATTATCTAGAGGGAAAAGCATGAAAACAGGGAGGTGAAGCAGCTGGTCACCTTACATCTGCAGCCATGAAGCACAGAGAAATGAATGCTAGTGCTCAGCTCATTTTGTCCTTTATATCTGGTTTGGAGCCCCAGACCATGAATGGTGTCTCCCATATTCACTTTACCATCCTATCTAGAAAGTTCCTCAAAGGCATGCCCAGAGCTTTGCCTCCTATGTCAAATTGAGAACAATATCAATCTTGACAGACTCTAAGTCCTTGAGGACAGCTAGTACATCTTGGACCCACAAGATGGCTCGGCATTCACAGTGCTTGCTGCCAAGTCTGATGACCTGCGTTCTGATCTCAGGACTCATGATGAAAGAAAAAAACAACTCCTGTAAGTTCTCCTCTGACTTCCACATACATGCTGTAGTGATGCATGCTTACACACACACACACACACACACACACACAATCAGTAAGTGTCTTTTAAAAACTTAAACCAAACAAACAGCATGGCGACTTGTCACCAAGACAGTACCTAGCATGTGGTAAATCTGTAGTAATAGTTGATGATTAGTAAGTAATGAATGTTTTGACTCCTAGCTCTGTTACGGGTTGGCTCTGGGATATATCTCATAATCTCTGTGCAATGTGGTGAGTGGAGAGTGGTCATGAGGACCACATGACAGATGCTCAGTGACTGCAGAACGGACAAGCACTAAGCAGGGGCCACTGAGGTACCTACCATTTATGTCTGACTGCTGTTCTGACGAGTCTAGGACATCTCTACAGACTGTGATGGAACTAAGCCCGAGGCACTCTGCCAAGAGCTTTGCAAACTCTTTGCTCAAGCTGGGGTGAGACCTGACAGACAGCTGATAAGGAGTTTCTGTTCAGTCACAAAAGAAGGAAACTCCCAGGACTGCCCTAGCCACCTCCTGACTCCTCAATGGTAGTGTTGAAAGTGTCACAGACTCAGTGGGATTAGGGGTGGGGGAGGCAAGGGGTTGGGAAATTTCTTTAATTTTTTTGTACATTTTTGGCTTCACTGTAAGACTGGGGCTAATTAAGGCTTCTCTTGTCAGTCATCCTGTGAAGAGTCACCAAAAAGTAACTTGCCTCTGAGGTTCAACTAAGTATGTCCTCATAATAAAACTGTGAGGGAAAAAATGACTCTGACTACAGAAGCTTCAGGCCCTTAAAGGCTTAGGATGTGAATTAAAGGAGGAAGAAGAAGGAGCTGCTACCCATTTTCAGGTTGTTTGTTTTCGACATGCTACGGTTCAAACCCAAGACCACATGCTTCTTCTGTCTTCCCTTCTGAAATTCACATACTATATACCCCTGGTTGGCCTAAAACTCACAGAGACGCACCTGTCACTATCTCTCTAGCGCTGAGACTAAAGAAATGTGCCATGAACCCTGTCAGGCCTCAGAATATGTGACTCTATCACTGAGCTGTATTCCAACCCCATATTTAAACTATTGAGGAGGGACATTTAAGATATTTTAAAAACAACCACTTTCAAGCACATATAGTAAAGGTTACAGATGGCTTCTAGGATGTTCTTTGTTTGTTGATCTCTTTTCTTCATTAATTAAATCCAGATATCACCCCCTTAGCATCTGTCTGGTAAATGCTCCTAGACTCCAAGGTTGCAGGACCTGCACTAAGTGGCCATTGGGAGAAGCAGGGTTCTTAACCACTCTTGGTCTGTTGTGAGGCCATTGTGGGCAGGTGGGGTGGGAAGGTACAATATAGCTGAGAAGAAAGAAAGCCATAGCGATTTGTCTAAGCCACCAGTGTTTGATGGGCAATTTGCCAAGGAAGCTGTGGAAACAGTTCCCTGCAGTGAGTCAGATGTTGCCCTTGAGGTAGCCAACATCTGGCATGATAATGATCCAACCTGAGCCAGGAATCTTGTCCCAGGCTTTGGGATAAATTCCAGAAACTTGATCCAGAAAAAATTTTTTTGGACAGGCATGTGCACTAGTGGCTTCAGACTTCTACCTAGAACCTATGGGGCTTTTGTCCATTCTTAAAAGCAAAGACATGCTGGGCTTAGTCCAGGTATACTTGCTGCAGAGCCTGGTGGAATGTGCTGGGGGCTGCCCTTATGGAGGAGGTAAGTGGTCAGGGTCCTGTGGGTCCTGGAGCTAGAGGCAGACAAAGGGTCTAGGATTCCATGCTGCAGCAAGCCCTGTGCTGTGAGTATAGGGCTGGGTCCTTTGCTCATCTCTATGCAGCCAATCGAAGCTCAATACATATTTGTTAAAAGAATGACTGGATGTTTTGACTGGACTTAAACTTGCAGCATAGTGTGAGCCTAAAAGGATTTAGGGAGGACTTTCTGGAAAGGTCTTAACTAAGACTTTAGAACAGGAAGAGCAGCCAGGCCACACTGTCCTTTGCTTACTCCTATGAGGGAAGAAACGACATTATTCTTTTCGGAAAGTTTTTCTAGATGCTAAACACTAGGCACTCATCTCTCCAAGCGCCCTTTTTAGCTCAGTAGCCAAGTTTTACTTGTGAATTCCCAAGAGCCCCTAAACTTGCAGGGTCAAAATCCTGCTTGAATCTTTTTGGTGCATGAAAGACTTAGCAGCGCCACAGTAGATGCTCAGTAAACGAAACAGTGCTCCATGAACTGGGCTTTGCCTGGCAAGGTGGCAATATTTACTCCCTAATGCCCGCCCCAGGCATTCTTTATGGGAGGGATTATTCGTTTCGGCCTCTGAGGACCCACTAGAAGCTGCCTTGGGTTCACAGTTGTTGGAGGCGAGTTGCTGGAGACGGAGGTGGCTGAACTCCTAGATTTAAAGTTTTGAGCTAGGGACGCGAATTACCTCGGGGCAGCAGTCCAGCTTCCCCCAAACAAAACCGGGCTGCAGAGACCCCCAACGCGCGGTACGGGCTGGGCTGTCTTTTCTGTCGGAGGACGTGTGCGGGCGCGTTGCGCCTTTAAGGTTCAAGCCAAGCCTATTGCTGAGAACTGAGAGTGCGCAGGTGCGGACCTGGGGACGGAGGGCGGTGATCCGGCTGCTGGACCCCGGCTTCCCAGGTCAGTCAGGTGAGCGAGGCGGGAAGGAAGGTGACTGTGGCTGCGTTCTTAGGAGAGGGATGGCAGCCTCCCACGACTTGACTATCTGCCTCCACTTTCCGAGGCCAAATCCCTCCACCCTAGAATCGCAAGGGTAAATGTAGATGGGTCCGAGATACAAACCTCCCTTCCTGTTCCATTTTCCCGCTCTTAAGGTGCCGGGGTGGGGGTAGGGGATGCTGTGTTCCCAAGCCGGGTCTCCCCTCCCCACTGGCTGGCTGACTGACAGCTTCCTTAAGCCCAGGGATAGAGTGAGGACTATGTGGAATATGCATCCTATTTCTCTTCCTCCTTGCGATCTTCCGCGCTTGCACCAGCCAGCCGCGATGCTTTTTTCCCTGGGCCAGGGTGGATTTGTTCTCCCATCCCCATCTCCAACTCTGCTACCTTCACTACTCTAGAGCAGGGCTACAACTCGCTTTCCTGGTACCAGGGAATCGCGGCACCGGTTTACGGATTCATAGTCTCGGTGATTAAAAAAAAAACATTTTAAAGCTCGGGAACCATGTTGGAGTTTGAGAGAAAACTGGGCAGGCAAGCTGTAAATCGCTGTGGTTGATGGAAGGAGGAAAAAAAATGGAGAGGAAAGCCGTGCCCTTTGAGTTAGGGTCAACCCGGGTTCAGCAATGGACGCTCTGCAAGCCACTGTGTGGAGGAACTTTGAGTATCAGGGAGTGATTGGCTTCGGAATGTTGGGAGCAAGAAAGAGAGCTCAGAAAAGTGAGCAAGCTTAGCAGTGAAGACATGTTAGCAGCTGCTGGAAAGTGCTTCTGGAGTCTATATATACTTATTAAGTGGCAATTGTTTCTGAAGACCTTAATACGTCTTCAGGTGTATCAGCCTTGCTGAGAGGAGGTCTCCTGGCTATGTGATTGACGAGATCAATTGGATCAACTCTTTAAAGACCTTGCTTTAACTGAAGGAAATGCTTTTTTGTGGAGGCCTCAACAAAACCCACCAGCCTCCAGTTTCCTCCCTTGCATATGGTACTTGAAATATTAAAGAAAGGAAGTTGTGATGCTTCCTTTCTTTTGTTTCTTTTTTTGTTTTGTTTTCGAATCAAGGTTTCTGGGTGTATCCTTGGCTGTCCCGGAAATCTCTTTCTTGATCAAGCTGGCCTCGAACTCAGAACTCCACCTGCCTCTGCGCCCTGCTTCATGAGCGTACTTTCCTTCCTTCCATCCTTCCTTTCTTTCTCTCTTTATTTCTTCTTTCTTTTTTTTTTTTTTTTTAACACGTTGCCAGGGAGACAAGAGGGGCAGCACAAAGCTCAGGATGGGAGAGGAAAATCCTTTCTCAGCCTGTCTGGCTACCTAACATTCCCAAAGGACCAAGTCCCAAGTCACCTCCCCTACCCTGACCAGACTTATGTACTTCCCCCAAGGTTTCTCTTCTTCCACTAACATCAAACCTCTTTTGGGCTGTGATACCTTAACGTGTCCCAGCTCCCTCCTATGGTAGAGTTAGAAAGCTAGTCTAACCACTTTGACAGCCAGAGCAGGCTTAGCATCCCTGCTTACACTGGCTTTCTGGTTGCCTTAGAGATATAAATTGTATAATGTACACTGCTAGGCTGAGCAGTGTGATTTACTCCCACACCCGAAGACCTGTGGGGAGGCCAAATCAACCTAGTGTCGCTTGGGAGGAGGATTAAATGGCTGTGTGTGTGTGTGTGCAGGCGATATGCATTTTAAGTACCCCCCTCCTTTTAAGATCCCAGGCTCTAGGTGGTTAAGAAAAGGAAATAGAGGAGCCCCACTCTGGCTGGGACCTTAAGGAAAACCTTTGCTTCACTCCCTGCTCAGAAATTCCTCATGGCAAGAATGACGTGAGGTGGCGGGAGGGGGAAGGGACCTTGAATAAGGATACACAAGGATAGAAAGTGTGACTTCTTTGTTCATAATAATAGTAATAGTAATAAAGAAATCCCTCATGGGTGGTTGCCACCATCTGGTAGTTAAATACTGAATGTAATTATAATAATAGCCAAAGTAAGTACTGAGTGCCTGATTCTGTCCTCAGCCACTTAAAGAACATTATCGGCAGTACTGCCTCAATAACCCCACAAGGTGGGTGTTCTATTGATGTAATTGTTAGGAAAGTGATGTGAGACTTTGTCTATGAGTGTTATGCCTGCATGTATGTCTGTGTACTGTGTGCATGCCTGGTACCTGTGAAGGTCACAAGATGATATAAGATCCTCTGGGACTTGAGTTACAGATGCTTGTGAGCTACCATGTGGGTGCTGGGAATTAAACCTGGGTTCTCTGAAAGAGCAGCCAGTATTCTTAACTGCTGAACCATCTGTCCTACCTCTGTGACTAACTTCTTGTAAACACTCTTACAATATAGGGAATAGAAATGTTGCACCTGTATGTTTGGCACCAATTTATTTTTCTACAATTAGACTTTGTGGGCTGGGGTGAGGGAGATGCAGGAGCACTTGCTTGGAATGTAATAGGACCTGGGTTTATCCTGCATAGCTAAATAAGTAAATTAAGTTGCTCTGATCATCAAGGAGTCTCTGTCTCTCTCTTTTCTTTTCCTCTCTCTCCCTCTCTCCCTCTCCTCTCTGTGCAAGCTGACAGGTAGATTGGTTTGTAAAATAGTAGTGGACCCATGGTTTCCAAACCCTGTAACACTGAGCCCCTTACTGCAGGGAGAAAGGCTCATGTTCTATGCTGCCATATTTGCCTTTGTTCATATGTAAAGTGTTTCCCCCGACAATGACAGGATTGGGCCTGCATCTCTACTCTGCTCTCTTTGTGGCCCTGACAGGATACCTACTCTCTGAGCTTCAGCTTTTAGAGACTATTCCTACATTAGAAGAAACTAGTGATTTTTTTGACAAAGGACATAGAGCCCATTGTGTAAGCCACGAGCAAGGCTTTCTAAAGAGCCATGATTGCTGACCACTACTTTGAATTATAGAAACTATGTTTAATCACAAATAAGCAACCCATACTTGAAATGTGTTTGGGCTGATCAGAATAAACACTTAAAAAAACCTCTGAAAAGCTTCTGAAGCTTTTGCCAGCTCTAACCCATATTCTGCCTTTGCACTAAAAGAGCAGATTGGTCTTCCCTTTCTCAGGCTTTTAAAACTGATGAACTGTGAGCTCCTCTGTGGGGATATGTGTAGGGAGAGTGAATGTGGGCACACAATTTGTGCAGCTGGGGTACTTCTGCAATTTCCTGCAAGAGGAAAGCCTGTCCTAGAGATGGTCTTGAATGTGTTGCTGATATTGGCCTGCCCTAGGGGAACCAAGGGTCATCTTTGTGTTTGGGAGGAAAAAAATGATGAGCATTTTTATTCTAGTAGACTGATGAGCAGCTGAGAGAATAGTCTTTACCAATTCCTGGTTATTTTGGTTATTATCAATTACTGTCAAAAAAGAAGGGCAGAAACCCATTTAAAGGTGTTTGCCAGCTAGGTATTGTAATGCACACCTTTAATCCCAGCACTCAGGAGGCAGAGGCAGGCAGATCTCTGAGTTCAAGGCCAACCTGGTCCCAGACTGAGTTCCAGAACAGCTAGGGCTACACAGAGAAACCCTGTTTCCAAAACCAAAAAAAGAAATTCGTTTTTCGATAAAAGAATTAAGTTTTCAGACCAAGAAGTTGGTTTGGGTTTTTGTTTGTTTTTGCAGGGGGAAGGGTACTTCCTGGTATGGGTGATGAACCTAAGGCTTTGTATATGTTTGGGCCCCTCTCTTTTAAAAATGTTGAAAATTAATTACATGTTTATTTGTACATATCTGTGCACCAATACTCACCCACCACCAACACACCCACTGTCAACACCACAAACACACCACCAGCACCACCACCATCAGCACCAACACACACACACATACACACCAGCACTACCACCATACCCACCACCAGCACCCAGTTTTTCTTTTTAATTTTGAAATAGGGGCTCAGACTGACTGCGACTGACCTTGAATGTTCCTGTAGTGCTGGCAGGCCTGGCCGTAGTGATTCTCCTGCTTCACTCTCTTGCAGCTAGAATTACAGGCTTGTACCACCAGGACAGCAGAAAAATATGTTACTTTTTAATTTTTCTGAAATTGCATTTAGTGAAATCAGAATTGGTAATGATGTTGAGTTTAGATATTTTAAGATGTAAAACTTTGTAAATTTTGATGTTCTAGGAAATGCAAGTGACCATAGAACTTTATTTTTGTGACCCTGTAAGGACAAAAGAACACTTTCTGGGGTTTCTAGTATAGTAACAACTAGCCTCATGTTACTCTTTTAGAAATTGGTTTAAGTTAAATTTAAAATTCAGTTCCTCGTGTTTCAAATATGGCCAACAGCTGTGTGAGGCAGGCCTTCATGGGAAGTCCCAAGGGACAACACTGTATAACTCAATGAAACCTCAAGAAAGCTGTCTGTTGGTGGCAGTAAGTTTTCTTTCTGCTAAATTGTCCACAGGCCAAGAAACCAAGTGCAGAGAGGATGTGTCATTGTGAGGAAGCAGCACCAAAGATCTTCTTGCACTTGTTTGGCTGCATCACTGGCTTTTTCCACTGCCATGGGGTGGGAGTTGGCAGAAGTGTTATGCTGCATTCCGTGTACACTTAGAGCTGTGGTGGATAAGGCTACACTGTAACTCAGTGGTAAAGTTCTTGACTGCTTTTGTAAGTTCATGAATATTTAGACTACCCACCCTGGCAGGGGAGAGACTCTGGGACACTATATCCTTTTGGGAGCAGGAGATGTGGTTTTGTTAAGTTTGTTTAGCATGCATGAAGGCCTGGCCTCCATCCCCAGCACCTCATAAACGAGGTGTGGTGGTGCATGCCTGTAATCCCAGCACTGGGGAAGGCGAGAGGATGAGCAGTTAAGGTTAAGGCCAAGCTTAAGGCCAGTCAGAGTTATAAGACGCAACCAATCAGCCAAGCAGCAAGGGTTTTAAAGACAATACTCGGCCAAGGCTCCACTCCTGAACCAGCTGAATCAGGGAGATTCTGATATGGAACCAGGTTTTAAGAGTCTGAAAACATAAGTTTAGAACACTTGACAATGGAAGACATTCTTTCTGGGTAACTTTTGTGCATAATTCCAAGTTCCTCACTGAGTTACTATGGTGATGAGACAGGGGTAGAAGTCTCAACTAGGATACCTTTGTCCCCACAAGTCATGAATTTTGTTTTTTTATGAGACTTTTCTGCTTGTCATAGTTTGTGAGTAGCATGAGTAGGTGAAGGCCAGGGATGCTCAAGGCAGGACAGCCAACATTGCTCATCTGGCACCCATTGCCACTTACTAAGAATCCTGACCTGGGCATGTTTTTCATGACACGAAAGTGCTTCTTGACGTTTTCTGTAGCTGTCTCGTCAAAGAAGAGCAGGGTGCTGTCGGGAACCCTGTGCATCAGGTAGTTAGTTATTGCTCCTATGGCTGCATGAGCTGGATTGGCTGGGCCTCTCTGGTGACATGGGGGAGCAAACAGTGCTGGAAGGGGCAAACTGAGGTCCTAACTGCTGCAGGATGGGATCCCCGTCTTGTTAAGTAATTAGCTAGAATAGCAGCAGCCTGTAAGAAATTTCCAGAAGCTTTGGCTGTTGGCCAAGGAGGTTTGCTTTATCATGTATACAGGTTAGCAGTCCAGGGCTACACACTTGAGAAGTGGACAGTAAGTTAACCCTGAGAATGAGAGTAGCAGTACAGACCCTCTTCATATAGCTTAAGCATTTGGACGGGCCCTGAGCAAGGCAGGGCATGGTAGAGGTGAAGGTGTGTGTGTCAGGGCTGCCTGACTGCCAAGTTGTACAGAGGAACTTCCAGTCTCTGCCAGTCACTCCTTTGAACCTTATTTTGCCTCATGCCATCCTACACAGGTTCTGAGATGTTAAGTCTAAAGCTCAATGGCTGGTCAGTAGCAGAGCAGAGATTTGAACTCAGGTTACTGAAGTATAAACCTGAATCCTTGGGGAGCATACACAGACAGAGAGTACAGTGCTGATAGGCATGGCCTGTAGGTGAGCCAGGGCTTAAAAGGCAAGAAGGACCAAGTGTGTCAAACTGATGTGTTCAAATTGTGTGGAATAGTCTGTGAAAGTGTTGCTGCACAGGTGGTGAGTGACAGAAGAAAATGACTCCTGGGAGATGAGCAGGCAGAAGCTCCTAGTAGCTGATGCTAAAGACCCTTGTGAACCAAGGAGCAGAGGAAAAGTTGTGTGACCCTCTGGATCTCAGCTGCCTCACTGACCTGCAACCTCTAACAGACTGTTCTAACAGGAATGTTCATTGTTCATTGTATTGTAGTCATAGGAATGGAGTGAGGGTATAGCCTATGTTGACACTTGTTAGACGACCTTATGGATTCATGACTCCTCCACTAGAGATGGTATGGTGGTTGCAGGGTCTTATTTCTTATCGGTCTGAGAGTTGGTTGTATTTTGACTTTCTAGTATACTGTTTGGAATTTACCAAGTGCCCTTCAAGGGCATGACACAGTGGGACCTGAGTGTTTATGACAAGTCCAAGTCATGATCTCTCTCATTCAAAAGTTTTGGGGGAGGGAGAATGAGTGAGGTGAACTCAGGGTTAGCTGAGAATCTAAGCAGAAAGAGCCACGGAGGAGATGAGGTGTGTAAGTGCTATTCTATAGTAGAGGGGGAGGGGGAGGCCGGGGCAGTGCAGTTCCCAGAGGGCCAGCCCATTAGTTGGTCTTATATATCAATCAGCCAAAGGGTTCAGCTTGGAGATGGGAGGTTGAAGTTCTCATACTAAAAAAGTCCTCATCAGTGGGTTTGTGAACATGCAATACTACATCCCATTTTATCCCATCTCCACTGTTTCCCACTCTGGTGGACAGCAGTCTCCAGGAGCACCCATGGTTTATCCTGTGTCCTGTGTCTTCCATGCCATAGAGTTTTGCTGCACAATTACCACTCTTAACAGAGAGACAGGATTTCATGACATCAAAACAAGTGATGTTTGAGAGCCTCCCAGCTGATTTGTTGAGGCAGTGGCAGGAGCTGATATTTTTGGGTGTGTCAACAGTTAAAGACAATGGATAAGCACCCCTTCAGAGGACAGAGACTTAGAAGATTGGAGGATCCTTGAGAAATGAAAATGAGATACTTTGGGAGGGGGGAGCCACTATTATAACCAGATGACCTGCTCTTCCTTCCCTCTTGGCTGTGATTCTAGGTGAGTACCATCTTACCCACTGTATGTAGTAGTGCCAGGGATGGAACCCGGAGCCTGTACATGCTGAACTACATCCTCGCTCCTTCATTACTTGAAAATTTGAAGTTTACTATGAAAGAGTGTATAGGTTCCCAGCAACAAACTCCTATTCATGACATCTTAAGTGTTTTAATTAGCATACAGAGTAGCAGGATTTTGGCATTTTCAAGCATACTTTGTTTTGGCTGATTTCCCTTTCTCTCTTATCTCCCTCTCCCTTCCAGCTTGTACCCTTTTGCCTCCAGTTTTCATGTGTTATGTTCCTAACCTACCCCACATTCATTCTCTAATAGATACACATATATAAGAACTAGAAGCTAGAATCTACATATGAGAAAGACTATGTGGTCTTTGATATTTGTCTTTCTGAACCTAGTTCTTAATGTAGTGCTTTCCAGTGCTATCACCAACTATGAAATTTTAAGTGTGGTTCTTCCTTTCTCTTCTTTCTCTCTCTCTCCCCCTCTCTCCTTTTCTCTCCCTCCTTCCCTCCCTGGAGCTGAAGGATCATGTGAGGAGCTGGCCAACTGACTTTGGGCTTCTATTTTCAGTGGATGGAGAGACTGGTTTGGGTATCATTGATGTTACCTTATTTCAAACATGATTTCCAGGAGGTGGTTGTCCTGGACTATCGCAGCCCGAGGTCTGAGGTTTGTCACATGCTTGGTCTTGCCAGAATGAATTTGGAAGCTGTGCCACACACACACAAGCCCCTTCTTTTAGCTCAGTTTCTCTTGGATCTGTCTAATGAGTCCTCCCTCCGCGTTGACTCTCCAGGCTCGGGCGGCAAGACCTTCTGCTCATGGGCACAGCCCAGCAGGCTAAGCCGTCTTGTCCACAGTGGTAATCATGCAGGTGTCTATCTTAGCGTACTGGACCTTGAGCTTGACTGAAGTTCTTCCTAGTGTATACCAAATCTCTGCACTGTCACATAGGTCGGGAGGTATGCCTTCCCACCCCCGAATATTATCTTAATGTAGGCATTCATGTTATGTGCATAATGTATGGATATAGATTTTTATCCTAACAGTATTTGAGTTTATATCTCTTCACTCATAAGGTTTGGCTGCTCTCTCTCATTGGTCATTACCTTTAATGATAATGAAAATATTCTGTATTTTCACCATCCAGTCAGCATGGTAGCAATATACTGTGCATATGACTCATGGCTAGTGCAGCCAAGGAACCAAATTTTAATTACCCCCCCACAGTGTGTGTGTGTGTGTGTGTGTGTGTGTGTGTGTGTGTGTGTGTGTGCATGAGACACAGGTTCTAGAGATCTAAACTCAGGCATTCACATTGTATTTAAATAGCCACACAGCTAGTAGCTACTGAAGCAGGCAATGCAGGATGCTCCTTGCTTGCAAGGAGCTTATGTTGTATTTGTAATGAAATGGGGAGAAAGACCTCAAAGTGTATGGTAGCAGTTCAAAAGGCCCCAGAGAGTATTCAATAGAAATCTTGCTTTCAGGAACTGGAGAGGAGCTCAGAGGTTAAGAGTGCTGACTGTTCTTCCATAGGACCCAGGTTCAATTCCCAGCACCCACATGGCAGCTCACAGCTGTCTGTAACTTCAGGGATTCTGACACCCTTACAGACATACATGCATGCAAAACACCAATGCACATAAAATAAAAATAGATTTATATAAAAAAGAAATCTTTTACTCTCATCTCTGCTTCCAACTCCCCAGTTTCCTTCCCAGAGCCACCTGTCATTTCCAGAACCATTTTATACACATGTAAGCATATCATTCTTATTCTCTTTTCAGTCCAGAAGTCTTATTTTATCTACTGTCTGTTTTGGTTTTGCTTTTGTAAATACTTTATTTTTTTTTAACACTGGGTTGCTGTATAGCTCATATTAGCTTTCAACTCCCAATCCGTCCACTTCAACTTGCTTTCTTTCTTCTTTTTTTTTTTCTTAAAAGATTTATTACGTATACAGTATACAGAAGAGGGTACCAGACGTCATCATAGATGGTTGTGAGCCACCTTGTGGATGCTGGAAATCAAACTCATGTCCTCTGGAAGAACAGTCAGTACTCTTAACCGCTGAGCCATCTCTCTAGCCCCCTTTCTTCTTTTTTTAATCTGTATTTTTTTACTTTTTTGGAGACAGGGTCTGTCTATGTAGCTAGCCCTGGCCATCCTGGAACTTAATCTGTAGTGCAGGCTGGCCTTTTCTTCCTGAGTGCTGGGATTAAAATCGTGTACCACCACATGGCCAAGGTCTGTAAAGCTTTTTTTTTCTTTTTAAACTTTATTTATTTATTTATTTGCTTTGGTGTTTGCTTGGAACTGGAACTACAGACAGTTGTTAGCTGCCATGTGGGTGCTGGGAATCGAACCCGGGTCCTCTGGAAAAGCAGATGGTGCTCTTAACCGCTGAGCAATCTCTCCAGCCCCTGTAAAGCTTTCTGAGTGATAAAATTATAGATGTGTACCACCATGCCTAGCTGCTCTATTGTCTTCCTTTTCTTTTTAAAAAAATAACAATATACCTTATTGTTCATTACCCATTAGGACAAATGGGACTACCTCATTATTTTAAAGTGTATTTATTTCTATGTTTATGAGAGTTTTGCCTGCATGTATGTATGTGAACCATGTGTATGCCTGGTGCCCATGGTGGACAGAAGAGGATATCTGATCTGGTGGAACTTTGTGGGTTCTGGGCTCTGAACCCTGGTCCTCTGCAAAGTGGCAACTGCTCTTAAGCACCAAACATCTGTCCAGTCCCAAATAAATGTAATTAAAAAAACAAAAAACAAAAAAACCAAAATCTCAGTACTACTGCTGGCTTGGAAATCACTGTGTAGACCAGGCTGACTTCTAACTTTTAGAGATCTACCTACCTTTGCTTCCCAAGTGCTGGGATTAAAGGGATGTACCACCTTGCTTGCTTGTATAGTATACCCCATTATTTTAATGTCTGATCATTTTAATTTGTATTTAATGGCTCTATATAATCTTTTGCTGTTGTTGTTTCAAGAAAGAGTTTCTCTGTGTAATCCTGGCTATCTAGAACTCACTCTGTAGAGCAGGCTGGCCTGGAATCGGAGATCCACCCCCTCCGCTTCCTGAGTGCTAAGATTAAAGTCATGCACCAGCTACAATCTTTTTAAAAGCTGTGCCAGCATTTATTCACCAGATCTCAGGAGAATGGGCATCTGAATTGCTTCCAGTCTTTCATTATATTATGTTGTAATAAATAATCTTGTATTAAGATTTTATATATATTTGATAGAAAATAAAGGTGAACTAAAAAGGATGTTGTGAGATCAAAGGAAGGCATATCTTAGATTGCTACAGGTTTTGACAAGTTGCTGTCCATGGAGCTTTCTGATGGGTGTAAACTGGTCCGGGATGTGGGAACAAGTTTCTATACATCTATGGCTCCTTGGGTTTTCGCTGTTTTTGCTGATGAGTGAGAGCCTCAACTCAAGGACCTAGTTTACCTGTGTCTTACTGAAAATGAGACTGAACATCTTTTCATGGGCTAGTTCTGTTTTATTCCTGATCCACTTTCCCAGTTTTCTACTTGGTCTATGGGCTTTTTATGCTGTAAGGAAGTTTTATGTTGTGTGATATCTATTGGCAAGTTTTTTGGTTTTGTTTATGAGATCTCTTTCAAGTGGACTTCAAAAGCAATTTTATGCAGTCAAATTATTACGCTTATAATACTGATATAAAATTATTTCTAGCATAGTGTTTTGTTATGACCTTTGTGGTTTGTGTGTCTTAGAATAGAGACATTTTCAGAGTTTTGGTTTGTTCTAGACCTTTCCTGATTCTGTTTTTCATGTTTAATGCTGACTTGCCTGAGATCCTTCTGGGTGAAAGGCCTAACTTTCTCCTCATTTCTCACACTTTGCTGTGGAGTTCTTGCCCGGCGCCCTTCTGTTCTTCTAGCCCTGTTTTTGAGCATTTAACCCTGTCCACTGGTCACCCTTGCAGCAGGATTGCCTTTCTTTACTTGTTAGTTTTCTTTCTTCCCAAATGTAGCATTTCAGGTAGGCTCTAGTAGAGATGAGGAAGGAGAGTCTTGAGAATGTCTCCATTAAGCTTTGTGCCCCGAGCATGCCTGCTTCCTTCTGATTGAGCGATCCTGCTGGTTGCCCTCAATCCACACTTGACCTATCACCTGCTTTCACCCTAGGCCTTTTATGGTCCCTGCCACCGCCCCCACCCCTTACCCCCAGGACCTGATTAGTTATCTAGATGCCCTGCCCTCTGAGCACTTTTGCCTGTTGGGGGAAGAGGCCTGAGCTAGAGAAGGACTATAAAGCTGCAGGAAGAAATGCGCATTTTCCCTGTGCTGAGAGAATCTTCTGCTCCACCACAACCAGATCTGGCTGGCTGCCACACATTCCTTCTATGATTTAATGCTTTGTCATTTTGTTTCTTGTGATTATAGAATCTCATTTTCAGCTCCTGCCAAAGCCAGTAACATTGGGAAAGAGTCTGCTCCTTGAAGAGTAAGTGTGAGTTTTTAATATATTAGATTATCTATAACAGGAGCAGGCTTTCCTGAAGCTGGGCTGCTCTGAGTTCCTGTCCTAGGCCACCTATGCTGAGTGAGGTCAGTGTGTGTGGTGGGAAGGGATTAATACTTGGGGCAAGGGTCTTCAAAACTTCAGTGTACAGCCCAAAAGCCTGTACACTTTCCAAAGACCATCTAGGAGCAGGGCTGTGGTATAAAGTGTATCTAGGAGGCAAGACCACAGAGGAATGACAGTGTTCTACTGGAAAATGTGTCACTGGAACCAACCCTGAGGCAGGGAGGAGTGAGTTTATCAGTTAATGGAGGATAGATAGCAGGACCAGAAGGAGCAGGAGGCAGTGTGGGCAGGATTGGGACAGGAAGCTAGTTTGTTGGGGTGTAAGCAGAGCTAGGGTGAGTCAGCCCTGGGAAGTTCAATTGGGACCGTATGGAGTGGCACTCATTTCATCTGGTGGGCGTTTGGCCAGCTCAGCCTGATCTTTGCCTTGAACTGAGATGAATCTTCTAGGTGCTGGTGTTGGGAGTGTGGTTGATGTGTTGGAGCAGCATTTACAGAAAGGGAGCCAGGAGAAACAAGGGCCTAGTTCCAGTGTACAGCCAAGTCTGACTGATTGACAGTTCTACATCTGATGCAAATTGTTTTTCCTACTCAATATTCCCACTCAAAACAGAACCACACTGACCTAATTGATTCTTTGCAAGGAGCCATTCCAGTATGACTCCCAATGTTCTGTGGGCCTGTCTGGGTGTGACTCCCAATGTTCTGTGGGCCTGTCTGGATGTGACTCCCAATGCTGTGGGTTCCTGTCTGGGTGTGACTCCTAGTGCTGTGTAGTACTGTAT
The DNA here is from genome assembly GCA_004025045.1 of Sigmodon hispidus. Classification (NCBI taxonomy): domain Eukaryota; kingdom Metazoa; phylum Chordata; class Mammalia; order Rodentia; family Cricetidae; genus Sigmodon; species Sigmodon hispidus. Next base: position 71,408 of record PVIH01002351.1, on the reverse strand, counting down.
CAGAACTCCTATCTTACATGCATGTGGCCATTGAGTGCTTGGAAACCAGCTATAGCAATTAAGAAGTGAACTTTGGATTTCACTAAATTAGTAATGTATTTTAAATATCTGGTACTGAACATTGAACTTAGGAATTCATATGGCAAGCACTCTGTCACAGAACTGCATCCTCAGAAGCTATTTTAACAGCAGTTTTCATAGCCTTAGACAGTTGATCTGAGTGCTGGTATCTTTTCACTATTATGTACCCGGTGTATTGAACAAGTGAAAAGGAAAAAAGTACATTGGCTTGAGGATGCTATGTGGATGAGGGAACTGCAGCAAAAATCAATGACTCAAAAGAAACAGGAGAAAATATGTAGGCATTGTAGGACCTTAGTGTCTTGAGTGGTCAATCAGGGATTAGAAAAATCTAGAAGGAAATCCTATTAAGTAAGTTGGTATTTATAATTCCCTACAGGAGAGAGTGGTCAAGAATTGAGGTGAGTCAGGAGAGCATTCTAAAAGTTAGGGGGAGTACTCTGTAATTATCTAGGGAGAAAATGAGGGGACCACTGGGGGTACCCTAGCTAGGTGTGCTCAGCCATGGCTCACTTCAACAGCAAGGCTGTTGGAGCCTCAAATTACAGAGCAGAAATGAGCTCAAGCAGAGTTGAGGAGATAGAGAAGGTGGAGGAGAGTAGACGGGGCTGTTTTAGCGCTTGATCCTCAGTGATAGTTTTAAAGAATCAGTTTCTTTTTGGGAACTAGTTAAGAAGTCTGTGGAGAGGCAACATTGTTGACCAGTGAGAACATTGTACTTAAAATTTAAGAACAGTATTTTTTTTCTATGTTTCTTTCTTTATAATGTTTTAACCACCAGCACCACCACCCAGCCCTCAGATTTAAACCTACTCTACCACTGAGCCATGCCTCATGTCCAGCAAAGCAGAAAACACCCATTTATTTTGAGAGAAGATCTTGCTAAGTCGCCCAGGCTGGCTTGGCACTTGCTGCTTAGCCCAGGATGGCCTTCAACTGATTATCCTCCTGTCCTGCTTCCCAAGGAGCTGGGATTACAGGCCTGTTCCATGAGGCCTAGCTAAAAATCAGTATTTTTTAGGGGTATAGAGATGGCTTAGCACTTAATTGCTCTTGCAGAAGACCTAGGTTCAGTTTGAGCACCCATATGGTGACTCAGTCATCTGTAGCTCAAGTACCAAGGAATCCATCCCCCTCTTCTGGCCTCAGTGAGCACTGCATCCACGTAGTGCACAAGCATACACACAGGTAAAATACCCAGACACACAAAATAAAAATAACAGTATTTTTCTAGTGGTAAACTTCATGGGGAGAATTTTTATGTTCATAACCAAAGAAATATAATCAGTACTGAATAGTTTTAAAAACATACCAGCAGGAATAAAGAATGAACAAGATTGGTCATTTGTAAAAATTGTTAATGTGTTAACACGGTTCTATAGAAATATAGTGGGTACCTATAGAGTCACTGAACTTGGAGTTTTATGCATAGTTGATGTCCAGCACATGCAGGCTCTAGAAAGCACTGCGTGGGAGAGGCAGAGATATGAAATAGGGAGACCTACAGGGTTAAATTAGAGTTCTGGTCCTGATACTTACCAACTAGGTGACCTTGGGAGGGGTTTTGTTGACTTCCTTAAGTTTCAATGGATGGGATGTTTCCCAGCTCATCATGCTATGAAAGAGAAAATGGGAAGATTGGTGTTAGTCACTGTACAAGGCTGGCACAGGGGTGTTGTTGGTGCATGGATGCTGCTCTTACATCTGACTTGCTGGTAGTGGCCACAGTTATTATTGTTTTGGACAGACCAAGACTTTTGTTTGCCAAATTTGGTGGTCTGTAGATGGATGCCAGGGTCTATCCTTTTGACACTGTGATGATACTGCCACTACAAATATGTCTGCCTTAGAGGTAAATACCTTGGGACTTACTGGGCAGGTTGGACATGTTTAGAAGGCGAGTGTTTCTATCCTCTGTTTGCTCTTATATTTTGCTTTGTACCCTGAACAGTAATATACCATCACTCAGGATCTTCAGCATTTAAAATCAGGAACATTAAAGAGTTCTGAAATGTTATGCCTGATTTCTAACTCCAGACTACACTTGATTTCCCTTATGCAGGGTTTATCTAGATCTACTGACCTATCTCTCTCTATCCAAATCTTCTCTGTTCTTGTTTATAATGATAAAAAGCCTGAACACAGAGCTGCAATGTTAGCAACATGTGGCAGCAGATGCTGAGGAGTGGACTCTGTCCTGGGCTGTGACACTGGGTGACTCTCCTTGCTTACAGAGTGGCCAGCTCTTCCGCTATTTTGGGGAGGGGGGTTGTTTGGTTGTTTGTTTCATACAGAGAATAAGTTCTTTATTATCTGACTACATAGAACATCAAACAAAAACAAAAAAGGCATAGAGTGAGGCAGAGCTCCTGTCCTGAGGTTACCTGCCTTTATCTTGAGTTGTAGGGCGCCTGGGGCCTCTGCCATAAATTAGCAAAAAGAATAAGTCTTTGTTGGGTATTAAGAGCTTGTTGAGGTGCCATTAACTTCTGGAGAGCTGTAATAAGAGATAAAATTTATGGAAGGGCTAGCTAGATTCTTTCCGTTGATACCTGTCATAATTTTAGAAATGTTAAACCACCAGATTAGCAAAGGGCGGAAGAGATGGGGAGAGTAGGGTCTCACAGCAAACTGTGTAGAGGAGCTGGCGTGCCCCTTAGCCAGACTGTGCCCTTCTATGCAGCAGCTCACATACTGCATCCTCAGAGTCACACATCTCCCACTTAGCATTGTCTTTCTTTTCTTGCAGCACCAGGGATCAAGCAAGGCCCAGGACTTACTGCATGATAGACTAGCACAATGCCATTGAACTACATCCCTGGCTCTAGTGTTTTTTCTTAAATTAGTATCTTTTTACTTAGATGTATTCATAAATTTAATATATATCCCTAGAACAATTAAAAGTATCATAAGAGTCAATGAATGGTTCTGTGATTAAAGGTACTTGCTGGCGCACTTGATGACCTGAGTTTGAGCCCCAGGACCCACGTAGAAGGAGAGAACTGACTTACATGCATGTCCCTGCCTTAACAGTATGCTCCCATGCACTTGCACATACAAGTGCATGATGGGAACCATGTTACAGACAATCTAAATACTTCCAGGAGTTCCTAGGACCAGGTATGATGTCCTCAGGGATGTTCTCTGGCCTTGACAGGACTTGAACAACAGAGATCAGTTTCGTGCTGAGTGTTGGCATTGACCAAAGCCCTGAGCCCCTGGAGCCTGACTTGATGCTCTCCTATTCCTAAGCCACCAAGCATAGTCTGGGAAATCCCAGGCAGCACCTTTATGTGACTTTCTGATTTTTGGTTATTAGTAGTTCCTTGTTCTCAAAGTTTGTTTTTGGTCTAGCCTACCTCCAGGTACAACGAATGCGTATCAGCACAGGTTAGGGCAATCACCTTCCAAAAAGGAGAGTGAGGTGAGTCCTTTGTAGGGGAAGGACATTGCATAGATGTGAATAATTGCCCTTTCTTTGTCTAAATTAGTGTTCTCAACTTTCTTAATGTGTCAACCCTTTAATACAGTTCCTCACGTTGTGCTGACCCCCAGCCATAAAATTATTCCATTGCTAATTCATATCTGTAATTTTTCTGCTGCAGGATATCTGATAAGTGACCCCTGAGGAAGGATTGTTTGACCACTAAAGGGGTCTCAGCCCACAGGTTGAGGACCACTGGTCTAAAATATGACAGTCAGAAAGCACAGCTTTCTCAGTTAGGGCAAGTGTATCTGTTCTCTGAGAAGCCTGCACCTTGTTAAAGTGGTCCTGCTGCACAGGACTGCAGAAGATAGATTCTGAAAGAACTTTCCTCTAAAATATGTTGTCCCCAGCAGACACAGGCAGAGGAAGGGGTTGTTTCTCTCTGTGTTTGTACCTTTGCTTTTCTTTACTCTGTTTTCACTTTGTGTGTGCCTTGTACTATTCTGGGCACTAAGAAAAAACATAAGTGATTATTCTTGCCATGAATGTAGTGTGTTTCTAGAAGAGAGACTGAAGCATGCTGGGAAAACTACTTGGAATGACTGTGAGGACAGCTGGATGAGCAGAACAGGTTTTAGCCCTCTCTGCCTCAGTAGTCTCATGTGTGAAATGGGTATAATTCCTTGCATTTGGTTATATTTTTAAATTTTATGTGTACGAGTGTTTTGCATGCATGTATGTATGTGTATCAAGTCCATGCCTGGTGCCTGAGGAAGGCAGAAGAAGGCATCAGATCCTCTGGATCTTGGGTACTGAGACCCCAACCCACGTCCTCTTTAAGAGTAGCAAGTGTTGGGGCTGGAGAGATGGCTCAGCGGTTAAGAGCACCATCTGCTCTTCCAGAGGTCCCGGGTTCGATTCCCAGCACCCACATGGCAGCTAACAACTGTCTGTAGTTCCAGTTCCAGGCAAACACCAAGGCAAATAAATAAATAAATAAATAAAATAAATAAAGTTTTTTAAAAAAAAAGAGTAGCAAGTGCTCTTAACTACTGAGCCATCTCTCCAGCCCCTCATTTAGTTATTGTAAGATGCTTTCCTATAATTTCAGCACTCAGGAATCTGAGACAGGAGGATTCTGAGTTCCAGTCCAATCTGGGCTACATTGTGAGTTTCAAAACAGCTTAGGTGACATGGTGAGACCTGTCTCAACCAATCAGTGAAAATAAAATATTGTAAATCTTTAGAAAACTTGAGAGTATGTATAATAATACATCATAGTTAACATTTCACATGCATTATTTTATCTTTCCTGAACTTTTAAAAGTGAGTAGTGGATACCAGTCTACACATGCCCCCTCAAAGCTTGAGCAATCTTCTTCTAGCCATAACATCCTGCATCAGCCTCAGCTGTAGTTTTGTCGAATGTTCAAGAATGGTAGCACTGTGCATCCTTCTACCCATTGGGTCCTCAGATTTCTTCAGTCATCACAGCAGTGTACCCTGAAGATTTGATTCTCACTTTTTGAAGCCCATGGTCCTCCCAAGTCAACTCCATCACAAATCCAGTTGCATTTGTTTTGTCTTTCTAGTGCGTGTCTCCTGATCGATCCCTCATTCAGGATCCTTCTCCTTTCTGAGTCTTCCTCATTTCCCCTCTCTTCAGCCTCTGCAGGTGTCACCAGCCTTAAAGAGCAGGATGGATCTTGATGTAGTTAACATGTTTGTGATTGCGGGTGGAACCCTTGCCATTCCAATCCTGGCCTTCGTCGCTTCTTTTCTCCTGTGGCCTTCAGCGCTGATAAGAATCTATTATTGGTAAGTCAGCTGTGTAATTGAATGTTTTAAAGTATCACACTATTGTCATCTCCACTTTGTCCTGGTCATTGTTACTTGTCATTGTATCGTGAAATATTTTAAACAAAGGAAAGTTGAAGGACATATATGCATCTTATTTAGAAAGCTTTTTAAGCTTTTTAAAAAATTATTTTTATGTGTATGGGTATTTTGATTCTGTGCAGGTCTATGCACCATGTGCATGCTTGGTACCCACGGATGCCAGAAAAGGGTTTTGGGTGCCCTAAGATTGGAGTTACAGACAGTTAGTTGTAAGCTGCCATGTTCATGATCCTTTGAAACATCAGTGAGTGCTTAACCACTGAGCCATCTCTCCAGCTCCTATTTTGAATTTTTGAATGTGTTCTTGCACTGGCAGCTACTTCAAAGCAAGTCAGTTGTCCCAAGTCTCTGAAAGCTTGTTTACCCTCAGGACCACTGGGTCTCACGCGGCTGTATGCAAAGTTGTGCCTTCCTAAGCACCAGGTGCAGTGATGTCACTGAGACAGAATCACACTCAGGAACACTTCAGTGGCAAGTATGTATGTGGCTCTGAACGTTTTTAAGATTTACCCTAGAACTGTTTGGGGTTTTAAGAGAGTATCTCAGTAAGTACCTGTAGCTAGCCTAGAATTCTATGTAGATCAGGCTGGCCTTGAACTCAGAGATCTACCTGCTTCTACTTTGGGAGAGCTACTTTGAAGGCATGCTCCAACTCAGCCCTTGGGTTTTATAGATGAGATCCTATAGCAAAGGAAGGCTTGCCTTAAACTTACTATCAAGCTTACTCCTGGGATTATAGGAGTGTGCCTTGCTCTAGAATTGTTAGTTAGTGAGGAGGTGAGAGAGACAAATGAAACTTTCAACTATCTGTCATTCTTAACACCTTCATTTCCTGCCCTGTCTCAGTATCATCTGTATTTTCTTCAGAGTTAAGGCCTTAAATCTGTGTTTTGGCTGTTTTAAATTTTTTATGCCACAGCTCATGTGTGGAGGTCTGAGGTAATTTGTGGAAATGTGAGACCTATTGTTGCTATTGTTTTTGAGATAGTGTCTCTTTGTAGCTCCAGCTGGTCTAGAACTCCCTGAGTAGCCAAACTTGATCTTGAACTCAGAATCCTCCTGTTTCTGCTGCCCAAGTACTGGCCACTATGCCTGGCCTTCAAAGATACTTATTTACAAAGTGATATAAATATCTCCATTATAATGTGGAAATTTTGCCATGAAAAGTAACTATTATAAAAAGAGTAAAAATAAACACAGTTACTTTAAGTAGTCTTATTAAATTTTAGCCTAGCTATTGTTGCCTGTTAAGGGATTGAACCCAGGGCCTATGCATGTCGGACAGGGTCTATAGCACTGACTTGTATTCCTGTCTCTTAAAACATTAGTACTTGGAAAGAAAGTGCTATGCCTCATTGATTTTTTCCATCTCACTGCCCTCCTATGAAATAAAGTAGCCTTCCCCACCTCCACCCTTTCATGATAAAATGAACACTGGCCCTCTCTGTACTCTAGATAAGCCCTGGGAGATTTATCTGGCCTTGGGCAGTTAGAAGGAACTTCTTCATGGGGAGAGGAGCACCAGCAGGCTGATGCCCTCAATCTGCCCTCCTTTCTGGCTCCTTTTTGTTTCACTGGCTCATGGAATTTTCCACAAGCTCCTCAGGCTGTAAGCCTTAAAAAGCAGCAAGTAGAACAAAGCAGCTTATGATAGTTTGTTCTCTCTGCTTTTTCTGTGTGGGTGGGGCTGTCTCCCCTTCAGAAGGCCACCCAGGGTCTGTCTACCTTTGCATTGACAAATCAGACCTTTAGCTGCCTAAATGCCATTCTTGGTGCTGCATGGCCAAGACTCCTAGGTAGTCCTGGACATGGAGAGGTCAGAGCCAAGTCTCCACCTTATGACCCTGCCAAGGACCTCGCTCTTCCAAACACAGATACCATCATTGTTAAATAAATGAAGTTGAATGAACGCAGTTTGCAGATGTGGACTGTAACCATGGATATGACTACATTCAGATGTATGGTTTCACCCACTGTGGCTGAGAACCAGCCTCAGTGCCATGTAAGTGTCCTGACCCCCAAGTTCCCTGGACTCTTCAGAGAGCACATTTTCAGAATCAGGGTTTCATAGTAATGGATTTTTCTTTGTCAAAGAGGATAAAGATCTTCTTAGCAGAGATTTTACTGTTTTACCGAGTTCCAATTAACATAAAGTTCATTATCTGTACTAATGTACAGTTGAGTGGTTTTATTGTATTTATAGTATTGCACTGTTGTGACCATTCGGACATTCTAGATCTTTTCCATCTCCCCAAAGGTCACACAATGTAAGCTTGTGCTCCTCCAGCCTTAGCTTTCTTAGTGCTGGGACCACAGGCTTATCCCACCCAGGCACCAATGTTGATCATGATTCCAAGTTCCACATGCAGTGTCCTGGGTATCAGCATTTGTTTTGTTATTCTGGTGGAATGATAATTCATCACTAGGTTATAATAGGGTCTGCACCTCCCAAACCCTTGTTAAGGATTCAATTCCAATGGAATGGTGTTAACGAAAATGTGAGAAGGCATTAAGTCATTCCAAGAGGTTAATGCTATTCTGCTGAGAGTGGATGCATTACTATGTGAGAGTTCGTCTTTGTGAGTCAAGGCAGTACTTCCTGTTTTATCTTTTTGGTAGATGACCACTTGCCCTTTGGCTTTCTGCTATGAGTTGAAGCAGCAGAAAGTCTTGACCAAAAGCCAACCAGAAGTCACATTACAGTCTTGGACTTCCCAGCCTCTAGAACAGTGATTCTCAACCTTCCTAACAGTTCCAACCTCATGTTGTAGTCATCCCAACCATAAAGCTGTTTTCATTGTTTCTTCCTGTCTTGAGTTTCTGCCTTGGCTAGTCTTGATGGACTGTGACCCAGGCCATATAAGCCAAATAAACCCTCTTCTCCCCAAGTTTTTTTTTGTTTATGATCTCTCTCAAAGTAATAGAAAGCAAATTAGAACAAGTAGATTCTTTTACTAGTTTAGAAATGCTTAATTTTTTTAAAGCTACTTTATTCATGTCATTTCCTTCTAACAGGTAAGATTTTTCACTACTAGATTATAAGGATACACCTATTTATCATTACAAGGCCATTAAAATCAATGACTGAAAGAATTAGTGATATGCTTTGAATGAATGAATGTGAATGCATGTGTTGAAGCAATGATCTAAAGCCACTTTTCACAGAAAGTTTTAATAAGTACTATTCCAATATAACACATATCCTTCAAATAAAGCTCCTGATTAAGAATGGTAATAATAGTTCTTTAGATTTATGAGGCATGTTATAGTCCTCAAGTATTTCTCATATATTATATCAGAGAATCATAGATCATCTGAATTTGAAGGAAATGCAATAGTGATTTTATCTATTATTCCTCTCAGAATCCTAATGGTTGGGCTTCCAACCTTGGCTCATAGAGCCATACATACACTAACTGAGCCAAGAAATGCTTAATTTTTATATGATCCTTAAAGTTGGCAGGAAATAGTACTAGCCTTATTTTACGGGTAAGACTAATGAAGCTATAGATTAGAGTTGATCTCTTTTCCATGAGGGTAGAGTGAGCTAAAATTAATGTATTTTGTCCAGAATTTTCATTTCTTTTTTCAAAGCTTCTGTTAGCATATATCAGCTGTAAAAATTAAGGTGAGTTTCATTATGACATTTTTTGTGCATATCTATGATGTATTTGATTGTGCTCACACCTTGTCACCTCATCACCCTCTCCTGTCCTCTCACTGCTGCTGTATATGTATTTACCTGCATGTTTGTATATCTGCCTGGTGCCCGTAGAGGGCAGAAGAAGGAACCAGATGCCTGGGAACTACAATTATAGGTGGTTATGATCTGCCTTATGGGTGCTGGAAACTGAACCTGTGTCCTTTATGAGAGCAGCATGTGCTCTTACTGCTGAACCTTCTCTCCAGTGCAGCAAAGTGGATGTTAATAAAGAAAAGGAAAGGGCCAGTTGATCTAGACAGTCTTGAAGAAAGACTTGAGATGACTTATATTACCAGCTATCAAGACTAATTATGAAGTTATGGGAATCAAGTGGGTGTGAAATTGACAGAGAGGACAAATAGAACAATGGACTGGAGGTGTCCAGAAAGAGATGCACAAAGATATGGAAAGTGCACTGTGTTAACAAGCAATCCAGCTGAGGGAAGTGTAAGTTTGACACTTTTGTAGCAGAATTATTAAGTTTTCCTCTTCTCAGAGACCTGTGACTGTGCATTCATGTCATAGTCATGCTAAATTACAGACATGGTATATGTTGTATGCAGCTGATTTTGAGGCAGGGACATCATCCACAGGTGTCTATCTAATCACCTCAGCCCATAAAAGCAGAGAGATGCAAATCTCCAACCTAACTCGGTGCTGTTGTTCATTTGAATCAGAGGGGACCGTCCAGGAAGGAACGCCGGTAGGTTAGAGGAGACAGAGAGATCTCAACTGACAGCCAGCAAGGACACAAGGTCTTCAGCCCTGTACCCACCAAGAACTGAATTTTTCCAACAAGCCGAATGGGCTTAGAGCTCAGTGAGAGGCAGCTTGGCTAAGGCCTTTATGTCAACACTGTGAATCCCTGAGCAAGGTGCCTAGCTAAACTCAATCATCTTAAATGAAGAAATAATGTTAACCAAAAAGACCAAGCTGGTGTGTAGCTCAGCATGTGTGCCCAGCATGCACCAGGCATGGTGTTCAGTCCTTAACATAGCTTCTCCTCAAAGGAAAGGGGTACAGATGCATACTAAAAGGTGGCAGTGTGTGTTTGCAGTAAGTCTGTTCATAAAGAACTTGCACCCAGCATATATAAAGAATTCCTCCTATAAATCTAAAAAGAGAACATGTAACCTATAAAATGGACAAAAACTCACTTTACAGAGATGGTATCTGGTAGCCAATTAGCATGAACTGAAACAGTATCTCTGTTCCAGTGATCATAAGGAACACTCAAAACAACAATGAATATAAACACTTTGGAGACTGAGCAAAAGGATGCTTAAGTTTAAATGTTCACATCTGGACTGAAAACAAAATACAAGGAGATACTATTACCTGCTATCCTAAAGGCTAAAGTTAAAATCAAGGGGCTGGAGAGATGGTACAGCAGTTAAGAGCACCGGCTGCTTGCTCATCCAGAAGCCTTGGGTTCAGTTTCCAGGACCCACATGGTGGCTCACACCATTTGTAACACCAGTTACAGAGGATCTAACTTCGTTTTCTAGCCTCTGAGATCACAGACATAGGTGCAGACAAAACATCCATCTGCATAAAAATAAATTTATTTCAAAAACAAAAGCAACCTGATTAGCAATCCTAAGTGTTGGCAAAAACACAGTGTGGCTACTTTGATGAATGAGTATGAACTGGATGTCTAAAACAACAGAACTGAACTTAAACTGTCTTATGGTTCTGGAGGCTAGGAACATGGAATTGGGGCTAGTTCCCTTGAGTGGTGGAGGGAGAATCAGTCCTTGGCTCTTCTGAGTTTCTGGTGAGGGCTGCTGTCCTTGAGGTATGACCACATTATGCTGTTCTCAACCTCTGTTTTCACACATCCTTCCCTATGTGTTTTCCAGTGGGGGGGGAAGCCTGGGGTCACATGGTATCTTACTGCTCCATCACATTCCCAGCTCTTCTCTTTCTGTTTTTGAAACCTATTTTTTTTTTTTTTTTAAAGTTTACTTTTTCATTAGGGTTTCTTCTGATCTCCCTGGGACAAATTATTCTTAGAAGTATAGTTGATAGGCCAATTTTAAAAATTCCTGATGGTTGATGTCAGATTGCTTTCTAGAAAGGTAGGACACTTAGAAGGCAGAGGAAAGAAGATTTGTGATTCAAGGCGAGCCTGGTCTACATAGTGAGCTCTGGAACAGCTGGGACTGTATAGAGAGACCCTGTCTATAAATAAATGGGTATAAAATTTTTAAAAATTCTAATTTCACCAGGAAATACCATGCTGCCAGTACCTTGATACCAGAGGCACTGACTTCTAAAGAGACTTATCTCACAGTTTGGCTATTTTAACGCATAGATTTCTGTGTGCTACCCCTGGCTTTTGCTTCCTCATTCCTGGAAATTGTGTAAGAGCAGGTAGAGAGAGGCTGGGAAATTTTCTCTCCCTAGTTCTGGCCCAAACTTAAAGAAGTCAGTTTTTTTTTTTTTTTAACCAGTTTCTGCTTCCTGAGTGTTTTTGTTTTTTAATGAATAGCAAGGGACCTAAGAGTAATAAAAGGATGTATTTTATTGCATGTTTATATCTTTATTAGTAAATTTCAACATGTTTCCTATGTTTTTCAACATAAATATTTCTTCTACTCTGAGTTATCCCTTTATTTATTTTTCCCAGTGTTGAATTAAGTTTTGGGCATGGTTCATATCCGCTTGTAAGGTTTTTATACATTAAGGATAGCAGTCCTGGGCTGAGCATGTGCTAGGCCCCAGGTTTGTCCTGAGGGAGATGGGGATGACAACACTGACAATCTGTCATTATCATATTTGTTGCAAATAGTACCTCTAATTTTTTCCTTGAATTTTAGCAAATGACATACATAGAAAGATATAATTTTTAAGTAGAATGCTAACTGCTGCTTGTCAAACATTACCATATACTGTGTCTTGAACAAAGTGTTTTTGAGTGGATTGGGGCTGGATAGATTGCTCAGTGGTCTGCTTCCAGAAGACTAGAGCTCAGCACCTGTCTCACCGTGACCTGTTATTGCAGCTCCAGGGGATCCAGTGTCCTCTTCTATCTTTTGAAATCACTGCACTCACGTGCATATACACACATTCAACACATGCGCACACACATACACACACACACAATTTAAAAAAAAAAACTTTACATGTGGATTATCACATTTAATCTTGGCCATACCCTTGGTGGAATACAGTGTTTTCCCTTTGTTGTCAGTGATGAAATACACATTTAAAGTCATATAGCCAATAGCTACAAACTCATGGTATGAAACCAGTTACTTAGAGTGCTAACACAGGCCTGCTTTTTTCCTATAAAGAATGGTAGGCTAGCCAATTTTATTATTGTATTAATGTTTTGAGCAGGTGATGCAGTCATTACAAAAAAGATCAAATAGCTCTCGTTGGCCCCTCCCTTTCCTTCCTACCCTGCACCTCATCCCACTCCAGATCCTGATGATGCCTTGTGATGCCCCCACACGTTTTATTTGTAGATACAAGTAAACATGTTTATACAGCCTACCTTCTCTTCCCACTTGGGTCACACAAAACATTAACATTGTTTCTGCTCACTTGCTTTTGCAAGACTTGGCTGCTGTTGTGATATAAAGTCTGTTACAGAGAAGATAATGGGATGATTTAATTATCTTTCATCTTCAAAGATTTTTTTCATGCTGAGAGTTCAGTTTGTTCCAATGATAATTTCAAATTGAAATGGACTCAAGGCTAAAGCACAGCCTTGCCAAGGCTTATGTAACTAACAGAAGCTGAGCCTTCAACTGTTGCCATATGCTGTGAGGAACAGAGGACAGTCAGTGCGTGTAGGTCTTGGGCAGTGAGTTAGTTCTGCAGCCTTGAGAGCTAACAAAAGGTGTGTGTGTAGTGTCCTGTTGTTTGTTTTGTTCTCTATTCAGGTGCTAGTTCTTTCTCAGTTTTAGTTCTTCCATTTCTTTATTACCATATACACAGCATAATGAATTTTATAATGACATTTCCGCACATGCATGTAATATACATTGATCCTGATACTCTCTGCTGTCCATACATCACATGCACACATGCACACATACACATACCCTGCTAGGCCCCTTTTGCTTTCCAGACACGTGTAACATACGTCTCTTCTTAGTGCTCCTTGAGAGAGAAGTAAAGGGCAAGATCTGGGAGAAGGTTTATATCTTCACCAAGTGGCATCTCTAGAGAGAACTTTTGCTCTTCTGGAAGCCACATACCCTGAACATGCTGCTTGTGTCTTGCCTCTCTTCACCCCAGGTACTGGCGGAGAACATTGGGGATGCAAGTCCGCTATGTATACCATGAGGACTATCAGTTCTGTTACTCCTTCCGGGGCAGGCCAGGACACAAACCATCCATCCTCATGCTCCATGGATTCTCCGCACACAAAGATATGTGGCTCAGCGTGGTCAAGGTACGCTTCCAGACTCTTCTGTCTTAAAAGGAGAGGGGTGGAAAGTCGGTGAAGTATAGTACTCAGAGCCTTTTTTTATGTTACAGAATTGATTGAATTGACTAGTATTTTAAAAACTGCCTCTGGAATCTTCTCACCATGGAGCTATTTTTAGACTGGGCGGGGGGAGGAGTGGGAGTGTTCCAGCACAGCTTTGTCTCAGAACTACCGTGATGCTCAAGGCTGGGCCTTTCCCAAAGCTATTTGTTCTTATACATCCCTTTCTCTCTCCTGCCTGCCTCAAACTCTGCTTCCTTCGGCTGGTTGTTCTTTTTTCTTTTCCTTAGTCATTTAAAGAAATGGTCTTGATCTGGCAGCTTTTCAGAATCCTTTTCCAAGTCACTTTTTGTGCTGTTGACTTGTGTGGCCTGTCGCTGTACTTGGGAGAGTGGCCAGCTGGTGGGGGTCGGGAGCTGGGACTGAGGTTGACGTTTGTCTTGAGTAGCACCCCAGGTTCATACTTCAAATGGGACAATATCTGAGAGGTCATAAGTGTCACTAGGAAGAAAAGCATATATGTCATTGGGTTACTTGTGTTCTTCTTCCCAATGCCACCACGAAGACAGCCAGCCATCTTCAAGCCTTAACCCTTCCTGGCCCATCTTCAGTAAACATCTTTGATAACTGATGTTTCTCAGATTCATGGCTAAAGTTGGACATCTTGTCATTAAACAGAGAGGAAAGTCGACTTGGGAGAATAATCATCACAAGAATTAGACCCTGATAAAGAAAAAAAGAAAGTTGAACCAGCCTTATGGCTTTGGGGAAAACCATTGCTCCTTTTGGCTGTGGGAACCATCTTGTCTAATTCCAAGACTGGCAGAAGTAGGGCATGTGAAGGAAAGGAAGTGATACTGAGCAAACAGTATTAAGTTTTAAGATGTTGACTTGGAGGGAAACACACTTGCCATGCAAGCCAGGCTGAGTTTGATCCCTGGTACTCATATAAGGGTGAAGGAGAGAATCGACACCTAAGACAGAATGGTAAACATTTTTAAAAATTAAGTGCAAGATGTAAGCTTGATAGCTTGAGTTTTGTACCCTCTCTCCAGTCACCCACTGCGCCTTTATTCATCTGCACCAGTCCTTGTGTCCTCTCCTTCATATGAGGCTCCATTGTATTTATTCACATATATCATATAAGACACATGGAAGCTCAGAAACATGATTTCAGTGGCTATCTGGGTTACTAGGTGGGTGACAGCTGCCTCCCCAGAGAAATGGGCACACATGCTTTTCTAGATCACATTCTGACTGTCTGGGTCTTCAGTTCCTTCCAAAGAACCTGCACTTGGTCTGTGTGGACATGCCTGGTCATGAAGGTACCACCCGCTCTTCCCTGGATGACCTGTCTATAGATGGACAAGTTAAGAGAATACACCAGGTAAGCAGGAGGTTTTCCCCAAACTGCCCAGACTGTAGCACATGGAGAGCAGGCAAGAGTTGCACACGGGCTCACAGCCAGTCTGTAGTACATCTGTCTCCAAGTGATTGCAAACAAAATGGCGCCTACAGATGCCATTGGTCAGATGTAGAAGGCCTGAGCACATTACAGATACTTTTCCTTTAAGCCTATTATACTTTTTTGTTTTATTTTTTGAAATGGGGTGTCATGTAGTGGAAAGTTGCCTTGAACTTCTGATGCCCCTGCCTCCACCTTCCAAGTGCACTGATTACAGCAGTGCACTACCATGAATGTTTTATGTGGTGCTGGGAATCAAGCACAAATCAGGGAATTTGAGCATGCTAATCAAACATTCTACCCACTGAGTTACATCCCCTGCTGATTTGTCCATGAGGAAGTGTAATCTGGACAGTTTCTCAGCCCTTTAAAAAGGCATTTCGAGGGGGCTGGAGAGATGGCTCAGCGGTTAAGAGCACCGTCTGCTCTTCCAGAGGACCCGGGTTCAATTCCCAGCACCCACATGGCAGCTAACAACTGTCTGTTCCAGGCAAATAAATAAAGTTTTTTTTAAAAAAAAAAAAAAAGGCATTTCGAATTTTACAAAACTGTTACCCTGTGGAGATCTATTTTTCTGTTTCTGTGTGTTGTTGTATTTTAGTATCCATGTTTAGCTCCCTTAAAGGTTATGGTTAACAGATATTCTTAACAGAATAGTTTGTAAGTTTCAGGTTTACATTGATGGTTTGTTTTTGTTTGGTTGTTTGGTTTTTTTTCTAAATAAGGATATTCAGTTGATAATTTCTGACTCCATCATTAAACTATATATTTTAACAAGGTCTTATTGTCTGGTTCATTGCTGTATCCCCAGCAGCTAACCATAGTTACTTATACATAACAAATATCCAATAATATTTTTCTAGTGACCGATAAATGAGTAGATGGTTGATTGGACAGATGTCTAGCCAGATAGGGCTTCATATGAAGCAAGAGTCATCAAACTATGGCCCAAAGTCATCAAAGCTGTCACATACCTTCGTAAATTAAATTTACTGGAATACAGCCGTGCTTGCTTACTTAGGTATGTATTGCCTCTGGCAGCTTTGGTGACACAGTAGCCAAGTTGAGTAGTTACAACGGAGATCAGCTGACGCATACAGAAGAAAAAAACAACAATGATGTCTTGGCCTTGGCCCTTTATAGAACACTTTATGACTTATTAAGGGGATCCTTGTTGTTTGATTTATATTTATAAATAACCCTACAGCCACGTGTGCCTTATAAAGCAAAGTGTACATAAGTCACCGGGCTCAACTAGATATTGGGTGTAATAGTCAGTGTCAGACCCAATAGAGTGTACAGTTTTACTGGGGGGAGGTCACTGCTCTGCAATTATTGCTGATATTTCATCATCATCCTTTTTATTTCTCTTCCTAGTTTGTAGAATGCCTTAAGCTGAACAAAAAGCCCTTTCACCTTATAGGCACCTCCATGGGTGGCCATGTGGCTGGAGTATACGCCGCTTATTACCCATCTGACATCTGCAGCCTGTGTCTTGTGTGCCCTGCCGGTGAGTTACTTGACCAGAACAACCTTCCAAGTGCCTTGAATTTAAGAAGGCATTCACACAGCTTCTGCTGTGGCTCCTTTAAAAATGTATCCTCCTGCTAGAGGAGATAGGCAATGCTTTGTGATAACCAGGTAACAGTTGTGTGATGAGGAAAGCCAGCCCTGCTCCACAGAGAAGGAGGACATTTACGTAGAAATTTAAGAATGATTGTTTACATGTAAAAAGGTGGAACCAAGTTAGGATCACATCCTACCCACATTTTTTCTTTATAAGCTTCATTGGAACTTTAAAATAATTTTAAATTTACAGGATCATTGCCAAGTTAATGCAGAGTCCCTTATCACCTTTACCCAGGTTTGTTCATTGTGAAAAGCTCAGGTCACCACCAGTGACTGTCACCACTAAGGATGCAAGCCTGGTGCCTTACTGCCAGCTGGATCCCAAACGTTATTTTTGTATATCAGAATCCAGTGTAGGGTACCACAAGATATTAAATCTAAGATTAATTTTTTTCTTAGGAAATATGTATGACTTTGGAGAACAGTGACAGTAAAGATTAAAAGAGAAAAATGTAATGGCTAACTGAAGAAAAGGTAATTTCATTATTTGATCATCTTGTGACTTTTTATATCAAAACTTTGATTTAATTACAAAAACAATTACTTTTTTTTTAATGGTGCTGAGTGTCAAACCCAGGCCTCCTATAGGCTAAGTAAGTGCCTTGCTACAGAGCTACGTGCCCACATCTTTTTTTTTTTTTTTTTTTTTTAAAAAAAAACTTTATTTATTTGCCTTGGTGTTTGCCTGGAACTGGAACTACAGACAGTTGTTAGCTGCCATGTGGGTGCTGGGAATCGAACCCGGGTCCTCTGGAAGAGCAGACGGTGCTCTTAACCACTGAGCCATTTCTTCAGCCCCACGTGCCCACATCTTAAGTTTGTTTATAACAAAGGTGTTCTCTGAGCACAACTTCTAAAGGGTATTACAGGAAGTTATGAGGCCATCCTTGAAAGCTTTTAGGACTACTTCATGAAATTACCTGTGCTCTAAAAGGGCCCATTTGATGATTAAAATTAAAGAGAAGTTACTGTGAAACAGTATGGAATATGCATAATTCTGGGCAGGTTCTGTGAATACTCCCCACTCCCTAAGGTAGCTTGTGCTATGACTTGCTTTAATTCCCCATGTATAGCCTAGGCTGCCTTCGACTTTCAATTTTCTTGCCTCGAATTCCTGTGGCCAGGATTATAGGAGCATGCCATCTCAGCAGGCTTTTCTGAACACAGGTTTATAATGTGTGGTTTTCTTTGCAGATAGGAGACAAAGTTGATGCCAAGTGTCTTCATTGGTCACTATTTTTATTTGTTAATGTGAGGCTTCTAGTTGAACCTGGAACTTGCCAGTTATGGCTGGTCTAGCTAGCAAACTGGCCACAGGGCCTCCTGTCTTTATCTCCAAGGTGGCTGGGGTTCTAGGGTTCTGAACTCTCATCCTTATACTTATGCAGCAAGAACTTTAGCCACTGAGCCATTTCTCTGACCCTAAGATGTTGGTTTCTATAGGATGATCAATATTAAAGATGCAACTCCCTGTTTGTTTATTTGTTTGTTTGTTTGTTTGTTTTTAAGACAAAATCTCATGTAGTCAAGGCTGGCCTTAAACTCCCAATCTCTCCACATCTATCTCCCAAATTCTGGGATTACAGGCCAGGCCTACCTTTTTTTCTGAAATCTAGTTCTTTGGCTAAATTAAACCAATAAATGACTCTATGTTGGTGGAAATTATGCTTTTCCTACTATGTAAGGTTAGCTATCCAAACCTCTTGTGTCATGTGACAGTGGGCCATCTCACCTCACACACAGGCACACACACATGCACACACCTAATGTTCTTCTGGAGGAAAAGATCCTATGTGCTGCACTTACACTCTCTTTAGTCTTATGCATTGGCACGAAGGGGAGGGCATCAAGGCCAAGGGAGGTAGCTGCCAGTCATGGCAGCCCAGTGCTTTCTTTCCATCATATGCTCCTTCAGTCTCCTTGAGATAATGCAAGGATGAAACTGTGCAAGTGCACACCATCCAGCATTTCCCATACTCTACCATTCTCATCCCTTTGCAGCTTGTTGAAATGCAGATTCTAATTCAAGAGGTTTGGGGACAGCCTGAGTTTCTGCATATCATGCTAATCTGTGGCCATAGCCTGTGCAATCAATCCTAAAACATAATGCTGTTGTTTGAATCTGGACTAGCTTACATTTATTATGTAGTCCATGCTGGCCTTGAATTTGTGATTTTCCTGTCTCCACCTCTTAAGGTATATATGTACCACCCTGCTTAACTCCAACTCTAAAATATCTTAGATGATGTAGTTTTTATATATTTCTCAAAATACAAGTTTTACTTTGATCAAGGGTACCAGTACCAATTAAAAAGTGATCCCCCAGTGGGATAGTGGTGGAACTCACCTTTAATCACAGCATTAGAAGTCAGAAGTAGGCAGATCTCTGAGTTAGAGGCCAGCCATGGCTACACAGAGGAAACCCTGTCTCTTTAAAAAAAAAAAAAAAAAAAAGGATCTCCTAGTAAATCTCTTAGTGACATGTTAACCTAGGTTTCTGGGTTTATCACTGAATACCACAATATACCTGATAGGCATATCATCAATCTCTTTTGTTTTGCGTTCTAGGCTTGCAGTATTCAACTGACAATCAGTTTGTACAACGGCTCAAAGAGCTGCAAAACTCAGCAGCCACTCAGAAAATTCCCTTGATCCCATCCACCCCGGAAGAGATGAGTGAGATGCTCCAGCTCTGCTCCTATGTCCGATTCAAGGTGCCCCAGCAGGTACAGTGTATCAGTGCCATACCCTTGCCCTCCACAAAGCTTCCCTCAGCAGATCCTCTTGTATCTACTCTCTGACTCCATTTTGTCTGCTCCATTTATTCAACATGTAGTTTACCAGGTGCCTGTGATATGTCAGAGACTGTGCTGAACAGTGGGCAGATATAGTCCAATGCAAGAAGCAGACAACTAATAGATAAAACTTTATAAGTTGAGATGAATTTTAGAGGTGAAATGAAGATGGTATAAATATTTAAAATGGGGAGAGTGGTGTAGTTTTGATAAGATAATTTGAAGGGTCACGTGTAGAGTGACAAAAAGAACATATAGATTCATGGCAATAGAAAAATGCAAGGAGCAGAAACCTAGAGACCGAAAGAGAAATGAGGGTTGGAAAGGGAGTCAGGGACTAAATCACATTCTCAATTTAAAAAGTTAAAACTCTAGACTTGCACATTTAAAAAAACTGTTTTGGATGAACCCAAAGGGCTTTTTATCTATGAGGGTTATATTTGTTGATATTGAAACTCAAAAAATAAAACAGAGATAAACAAATGCTATAAGAGATATTATCTTACTGTATAGGTACCCAACAATAGTATGCTTTTAAGAGAATGTATGTGAAAAGAAATGATGTTGAGTGTCATTGAATATGAGTACAGTGTGACCTCATGGTCTTCTAAGAGCTGCTCTGAAAAGATCTTGTATGTCCTTGTAGTGTATGAGAATGAGTCTTTTTTTCTCAGCTTAGTAGGAGAGCTACGAAAAGACTGTAGGGAACACAAATAGAAACAGGGGCTACTTAGGATATACTGTTGCTTAGAAACAATAGTGGATAGCCTGGGGTAGCAGCACTAGCTGAGATGTGTTGTGTGGAGGAATGGACAGGACTTATGACAGGTTGGAAGTGGAGGTGAGGAAAGTGAGAGGTCATAGGTGACTTCCAGTTCTGGAGACTGAATGGGTGAAGGCAGCATTTTTCAAGGAAGAAAAGGAAAGGAGGAAGTACATGTTTGGGACCTATGTTGAGAGTACCATTTGGATATATTAAGTTCAGATTGCTTTTGAGGTCTCCAAGGGATGTATCGAGTAGGCAGTTGGACATTTAAGTGGTGCAAAGAGAAGTGTGGCCTAAACATAAAACAGGAGCCATAGGCAGAGGAAGATATTGAGGGTCATGTGTCTGAATGAAGTCATTTGAGGAAAAGGTGTAGAGAGGACAGTCCACAGCTGAGGCCTTATGAACCCAGATTATCTCCCTGTGTTGTAGGCAGTGAACCCTGCCTCAGGGTGAGTGAGAATGGATGCTGCACAGACTTTGTGACCCTGACTTAGTAATAATAATAAGTGTAGCACACTTCTGGGGAAGCATCCAATACCCATGTCTGTGGTGGAATCTCTCTTCGATATCATTTTAGTCATAAAGAGGCACTGTCGCCTTCCAGCTATGATATCTTTAGAATACTATGACCAAAGGAGACCCCACACTTTTAGAAAACACTGGGAGAAAATATATGTTCTTTCAGAAGCCTTTATTTCCGAGTAGGGCCACCTACCATCGAGTCCATTAGGCCATCTTATGGTTGCGTTTGTTCACATATGTCTTCTGCTCAGGGCCTGTCCATCTCCAGACTTTAGCACTGTACTTTTTTTTTTTTTTTTTTTTTAAGATCTATGTATTTGTTATGTATACAACATTCTGCATCCATGTATGTCTGCACACCAGAAGAGGGCACTGATCTCATTGCGGATGGTTGTGAGCCACCATGTGGTTGCTGGGAATTGAACTCAGAACCTCTGGAAAAGCAGCCAGTACACTTAACCTCCGAGCCATTTTCCAGCCCCACTTTTTTTCATAAAGAAAGTCCTACTTATATGGATTACATGGATGGTGGATAGTATAGGATGCCTTAGTGTCAGAGATAGAGTGGGTAGGCATGTAGGTACAGGATAGATAGATGCATGAGTTAATACATGTGTATGCTTATATGGTTTAAGGCTGCAGGATGGATCGATGGGTGTGTGGGTGGTTGGTTGGATGAATGGAATGATGGCTGGATAATAAAAGGGTGGAGAAAGGATGGATTAGCAAATACAGACATAAATATGTGATGCAGACAAACAAGAAGAGTTGATCAGTCAGTTAAGCCAGTGGCTCTCAACCTATGGATCACATCCCCTTTGGAGATTAAACCACCCTTTCATAGGGGTCACCTAAGACCGTATAAATATCAGATGTTTTATCTTACAGTTCATGACAGCAGCAAAATTATAGTTATGAAGTAGCAATGAAAATGTTTTTTGGGTGGGGTCACTACAATATAAGGAATTGTATTAAAGGGTCACAGCATTAGGATGGTTGAGAAGCTCTGAAGTAAGCAGAGTTGGAGGATAGATGTATGCATGGATACTGCATGGATGGTAGAAAAAGAAAATGTCTGCCATAGAGCACAGTGTTATTAAATAAACAGTCACTTCCCTCATCTTTGTGCTTCTATTTTCCGAACCTCTGTGATTCTAATAATGCTTTAGAGAGTGTGTTTAATCAAAAGCAGCCATGGTTCAATATATCATTGAGCTTTCTATCATTGTGGGCAAATACCTGAGAGCATCGTGGGTTCGGTTACTTGGCCCCTTCACCTTGAGCCTATGGTGAGGCAGAATATCATAGCAGAAAGCATGCAGTAGAGCAGAACTGCTCATCTCACGGTGGACAAAAAGCAGATGAGGATGGAGCCAGGGTCCCAATATAGCTTTCAAAAATATATCACCACTGACCACTCCAAGTAGATCCCACCACAGGCTGAAGACCAAGCATTTAGCACATGGTCTTTTGAAAAAATGTAACACTAGCCTTCTCAACTTTGGTCTGCATAAGACACCTGAGAAGGTTTAGACTTGCTCCCTGGTGGGTGAGAGGAATGACAGCTACCTTTGTGAGTTCTCCACTTTGACTTAGAGTCCTGAGGGGCAAGGAACTGCTTTACAGATGGCCATAGCCAGGCTGCTCTTCCAGAGGTCCTGAGTTCAATTCCCAGTAACCACATGGTGGCTCTCAACCATCTATAATGAGATCTGGTGCCCTCTTCTGACCTTCAGACATACACGTAGACAGAACACTGTATACAATAATAAATAAATAAATCTTTAAAAAAAAAAAAAATGGCCATAGCCACCTATTTGGGTTAGTAGCCCAGGGCCTGGAGATTTGGCCTATATTTGCTACAGCTCTCAGCAAGGAAAGCAAAGGCAATGTCAGATAATAATCTGAGCTCTATGGAACTATGAGGGCCTCCCCAGAGTTTTCTTAATAGTCTATTTCTTCTGCTCATCTTCCTTATCTTTTTTCTCTTCCTCTTACAAGAAGATCTTCTCATGTATTACAGGCTAACCTAGAAGTCACTGTATAGCTGAAGATGAATTTAACCCTAATTCTTCTGCCTTTGCTTCAAGGGTATAGGATTACAGGCATGCTGTACCACACCAGGTTTATATGGTACTGGAGATGATCAAGGCTTGGTGCATGCTAGATCTGCACTCTGTCAACTGATCTATGTCCCCAATTCATTGTTTATAAGATCATCAGTCCTAATGGTTCAATCTTGTTCTGCATTTGGATATTATTGAATAATGGCCCGATATTTTGTTTACCCAAATTTTTGTCTTGAATTAAACCAAGAGTTTCTCAAGACGCCATGCTAGTGTCTTTAACATAGTGTATAGACCTCTAGTTTCCCAGCATTTTCCAAGTTACCACCTAATTTTTTATTAGTATTATTTTTTATACCTCATATGAACTCAGAAAGGTGATTTGCCTGTATATCTGTGCACCACATGCACGAAGTGCCTACAGAGGCTAAAAGAGAGCATCAGAGCCCTTGGAACTAGAGTTAGAGAGTGTAGTGAGGTTCCTCATCTGTGCTGAGAATCAAGCCAGGTTTCTGTAAGAACAGCAAGTGTTACAGTTATATTCTTCATTCTGGGGATTCACAAACCCAGCTCTAGGCAGTGAGGGAATATGCTGAGCTTTCTCCTTTGTGCAGCCCCAGAGCTATAAGAAGCTGTAGGAGTGAGACTTCTCTTGTTTTCTAACTTTGAATTCTTCATCCTCAGATCCTTCAAGGCCTTGTTGATGTTCGAATTCCTCATAACAGCTTCTACCGAAAATGTAAGTAGTCCTTCTCCAGCTTGACGCTTAGTGGAGAAGCCTGGCTGCCTTGTAATTTGTAGACCTCTGTACATGGAATATTTTCTGGTCCCCTGAAGATAAGAAGTGGCCTGGACCTAATGAATATGTGATTGTTGTGGTATCTGTGTGCAGACTCTGCATACACTCACTATGTTTTTCTTTTCTGACAAGTGTTTTTGGAAATCGTCAGTGAGAAATCCAGATACTCTCTGCATGAGAACATGGACAAGATCAAGGTCCCAACACAGATCATTTGGGGAAAACAAGACCAGGTATGTCACAGGGCCCTGTGGGAAAAAAGCAAGCGATGGTCTTTAAAGTGGGCCTCCCTGGTGGATTTTTTGTGTCAAGTGCCTGATGTGGAATGTCTGCTGCCACAGTTCTGTAAGCTGAGAACAATGACATTTGATTTTAACATGAAAGGAAATTTATTTGTTTGTTTACTGAGATAGGTTTTTACCATGTAGCCTAAGCTGGCCTTATACATGAGATCTTCCTGGCCATCAGGGAATCAACAGGGTTGGTTCCTCTGGGAACTCTGTAGGAGACTCTTCCCCATCTTCCTCATCTCATAACATCTTTGGTATCCTCTGTCTTATAGATGTATAAACTGGGTTCTACCTTTCTCTTCACATGACGTGTGTGTGTGTGTGTGTGTGTGTGTGTGTGTGTGTGTGTGTGTGTGTGTGTATGTATGTATGTATGTATCTACATTCCCCTTTCTTCCTTAAGAATGCCAGTCACCAGTCATACTGGCTTAGGGCTTCCCTGCTCCTTTATGACATCATCTTAACCCATTACACCTGCAATGCACTATTCCAGCCCAGCCAATGCTGAGTACTGGGATTGGGACTTCAACATAAGCACATGGGGACTCTATTCAGCTCATAACCAGCTCTCCGAAGACACACCAGGTCCATTCCCAGAAGTGTCTTTGTAGCTGCCTCTGGGAAATCTTGCCTAAAAAAGATTTTTTTTCATAAAGTTTAAAGCAAGAGGATGCAGTGAGACATGTATAATGCAAATGAATGGAATTAAAGGTATGGGTCACCATTCTCTGACCTTCATGGCTTGACTGTGGGTGATTCTGTTCTCTGATATTCCAGGCATCTTTCTATAATTTCTTTAGCTTGTTGCTAAGTGATGGAGAAATCTTTTTTTAAAACTTTTTTTTGCTATCAATATGATGTATTTGAGGCCTCTATCACATTTCCTATTAATAATTTATTTATTTCATCATTACCTTGTGCTAGAGGGCCTGGAAGACCCGTATGGGATTGAGTGTGTATTATATAGATTCCTATTTCTGATTATTTCTTGTACTAGAATAAAGAAGTTAATTCTGACTCATCAGAAATAAAGTCAGCAGTTTTGATGTGTAAAACAACTCTTTCTGCATACTGACAGTCAGTGACTATGTTAAGAGGTTCTGTAAAATCCATTAATACCATCATGATAGCATATAAATCTGACTTTTGAACAGAATTATAAGGACTTTAAGATACTTTACTTACATTTATAACCTGCCTTCCCTGATTTGTTTGCATCAGTATAAAATGCAGGGGCTCCAGAAATTGGTGTATCTAGTACAACATAAGGAAGAATCCAGTTAGTTCCCTTTATGAATTGAATTCACTTGCTTTGGGGATATCTGTTGTTAATCTCTCCCTGAAGGCTCTTTGCCAAGGTTCACTTTCTGCCTATGATGGGTCAATTTCTTCATTAGTTAAAGGGACAACAATTTCTGCTGAATTCATTCCTGTCAGTTGACCAAGTCAGTTCTCACCCAGCCAGTTTCTCAGGCCAAACCGGGTAAATGCTGCTGTCTTCAGGAGTCCTCACCCTGGCTGGTTGCTTCCACAGAGTAAATGAATTTGCCTTCTCCCACTGATCTTCCCCGCCCAGCTGTCCTGGTTCAACTCCCTATCATTATCCTAGAGTTAGGATTAAATGTGTGAGCTACTACTGCTTGGCAGTTAGGCCTTGAACTCACAGAAATCCAAAAAGATCTCTGTCTTTTGAGTGATGAGATTAAAGGTGTGGGTCCATACTCTCTAACTTTCATGGCCTGACTGTGGGTGATTCTGTTCTCTGATATTCCAGGCTGATTTTATTAAATGTACTGTATGTCACCACAGAGTCCAAATAACAGAAGCTTCAAGGACGGTCTTTTACTTCATGGCCTTTTGCCCAAGCTCTCTGGCTTCCAAGCTCTCTGTTCTTTACCTGCCCCAAAATCAACATTTGGTGTCACAGCACCTGTACCTGTCAAACTGAATTCACCTTTCTTCTTTGAACCCAAGTAGGCCAGCTTGTGTAGTGCCCAGAGACAGGAATCTGTGTGTATTATGCTTCTGAAATGGGCAGTGTAAAATCTGCATGGCTGAACCTGGCAGTCCTTCCTGAGAGAGCTGCTGTAGGTCAGTCAGGTCAAGAACCTCTTCTCCATATTTGGTCCACTAGAATAGAAAGGCCTTCAAGAGAAGACAGTCAGTTCTTATCTCTTCTTGCCAGCACTGTGTGTGGAAGGATAGGAAAGGACCTACCAGGATATGAACAGACAGAAGATTTATTGAAATATACCACAAGCAAGCTCCAGAGAAATGGTTGTTTGGTTGGGAGGGAAGGAAAGTCTTAAGCAACTGAAGGAGAAGCTACTTGATTTTATCTCATGGGCCACTTGTATGGGATAGGTAGATGGGCATCTTGCTGCCTTATTGAATAATTAATTCTATACAAGTAGTTGTTTTTCATGAGATTGGACATCTATGTAAGGTACCATAGTTTGTCAAGAATGTTTATGTAAGATATCAGGCTCTGGTGCTTATTGCCTGACTATTAAAGGGTAGGAATTTTGCTTTTGTTTTTTGATCTTTTGTGTCTGTGTGCACAGAGCATGGCATACAAGAGCTTGATTTCCCTGATCCCTTTTGGATTAATGTTTATGTTTAAAAACATTGCATTCAAGTATTTTTTCATCTTCAGTGCTGAGTATTTTCGGTCCATTTATATTCTGAGCCCTAAGTAAAACCCTGACTTGACTCAATACTCACCTGGCCTTGGCAACAATGGAATGGAGAAATTTTTTTTTTTTAGACTATTAATCTATCAATGAAATAACTGCTATAGTTCCCACTGGCATGCATATCTCATGAGGTACTATACACCAGCTTCACATGGGTGACTACAGGGAGTGCTGAATTTGCAGAGCTGACCAGCGTGGCAATACCACATTAGAACTCATGTGGCTATTTTGCCTGTGAGTTATGGCTTCTGATCTCCCTTCAGAATGGATTCTTATTTACGAGTTTCTTCTTTTTCTCATCTGCTTCTGTCATTTTGATTTAACCTGCATCCTCTCTGGGCACTTTCTCCCCAGTACATGGGTTTCATTCCTGCTTAGACATGGTCTCTGCAGAGGTTTCCACCCACAACTAGTGATGATCTTTTCTTATCAAGCCCTGTGTTTGCATTTCTTTCCCTGATCCAGGGTGTTCCACTATTTTTTTTTTTTTTTTTTTTTTTTCTGCTAGAATCCTCAAGTTGATGAGACTAAATCTCAGGAACAGCTTGAGTACTTGAGGTCTTTGCTTTTGCCTGTAAGGATAGAGAAGAGGGCCCTGGCTGGGAAGACCTACAGGTGTCTTTGTTTAACACCAGAGGCATGATTGCAAACCCACCTCCAAAGGATATCTTAGAGAGACAGGCGAACCCATTAGTCATGCTAGGGAAATAACTAAAATTAAAATAAAAGTGAGTGAGTTGTTTGAAAAATCCCAGCCCTGGGGACACTCTGGGGATCCCTAAAGGTCTTTCATGGAGATACCTCATCTAGCATTCAGCTCTTGCATTTTCTAGGGGGACCTTCCTACACCTGGGCTTCCTGCTCCAGCCAGCTACTCAAATTATTCCCTTTAGTCTCGGGACTCCTTGCTGTTAGGCTGTGGATGTATAGGGCATGATGTGTGCTGCCTAGTGTGCACAGGGCCCTGGATTCAATCCCCAACCCGGAATAAAACTGGATGTGGTGGTAAGGCCAGATAAAGGCCATCCTCTGCTCTGTCATGCCCTGCCTGACCCCGGCATATCATAACCTCCCACTCTCACGCTCTTTTCCTTTCTGTAAAGCTTCCTCCACTTCCGAGGCTGTATCAGAATTCAGAAATGGTGTCTTCCCTTTCTCTGCTCTTATTTGCCCTCTCAGCCCCTTTCTATAGAGAGCCACTGATCACATCACACTACAGTTTTCTCTTGATATGTCTGGCTTTCTCTCCAGCTTAACCTCCTTGCAGACAGGAACTCTGTTGTGTCCACCTAGTTATCACTGGAAGCATAGCACTTGTAGAATGTTTCAGAATCCAACAGAAGGCATGCTGATGGCTTCCATTTACCCCATTTCCTGACCCCTGCCAGGCCTCAGTGATAGAAACTGTCCTCAACGAGACAGTGGAACATCTAAACCTATGTTCTCTTTCTTTCCTTCTCTTCCTCTGCAGGTGCTTGATGTGTCTGGGGCAGATATATTAGCCAAGTCCATCGCTAACTGCCAGGTAGAGCTTCTGGAAAATTGTGGCCACTCAGTGGTGATGGAGAGACCTAGGAAAACAGCCAAGCTCATTGTTGATTTTTTAGCTACTGTGCATAACACAGACAACAACAAGAAGCTGAACTGAGGCCCTTACCACAGCCTGGATTGTTCACACTTCCTGCTTCCATCCCTAAAACTTGAGATAGTCACCAACCACTCTCAGGGATCCCGCCCCAAATGCCACTGGAGCACCAATGTCCCTGAGGAAGCCAGTCTCCTATCCCAGTATTCTTGGTTCCACAGAGCATCAGGGACCACAAGGAAATCTCCCAAGATCTTTTTTCAAAATAGAAACTTAAATGGATCTAAAAAAAAAAAGATACCCAGCCATGAAGCCTACTAGAAGTCAGGTTCATGTCATTGACAAGCCAATGCTAAGCAGCCACCTTGGACCATGATCATCAAGGACATTTTCTTTAAAACGTTCCTCACACATTAAACTTGAGCTATATTTTGTTGCTTCAGATATATCCCTTGCATGGTCAGTGGCTTCTTCTATAGGAACCTTAGTCATTTATTGAACACTCATTTAGATCTAATTAAGTTTTGCATAGAGGCCCATGTCTGAATGTAGCCCATTAGCCACACCACCAGGGAAGAAAGAGTGAACTGTGTGAGAGGTTTCTACCCGAGGCCTGAGCACAGACTGGAATCTCAGCCACTTGAGAGGCTGAGGAGGGAGAATCCAAATTCAAGGCTTGCCTGAGGTACAGAGTGAATTCAAGACCACAAAACCAGCCTGAGCTACTGACTGAGGTAGTTTTAAAAAAGAAGAAAGAAAAGAAAAGTTTCTTTTTAAAAATTTATTTTTTCAGTGTGGAAACAAACCTGGGAGGGGCACTGTTGAGCCTGTCAGCCCTCAGAACTGCTGAAGCAGCAGAACACAGACTGGGTACCTACAAATCAGAAATGTCATGAGTGGCCAGAATAAAGAACGTTTGGCAAGATGGGTTTCCTAGGAATCATTTATAAATTTTAAAAATAGGACTAATAAAGCAATAATGTTGTAGACTTCTCTCTAATGAGACTGGAGTTCCACCCCAAGCAGCTCATGGGCATCTTTGCTATCCTGATGTTGTACCAATAACCCTTGGATGTAAAATACCAGTTTGTTAATGAATTCTGTGAATTCTGTGAACAATAATGTGATTGAAAAAATAAGTCCAAACAGCTGTAAAAGTGACTACAATGATGTGAAATAAACTTAATAAGTCTAGGCTGGTAACACAGGTGCTTTCTGTTTTTCTGATGGGGTACAATATTAATAGATTTTCTGTTCACTTAAAAATGTGTTTATTTGTGGGGACATGTAAAGAGGCCAGAGGTTAATGGTTGATGGCAAGTATCTTCCTCGTTTTTAAGATGGAATCTCTCAGTGAGCCTGGAGCTAGGAAAGCCCCAGACATCCTTCATCACCTGCCCAGCACTAAGTTTGCAGGCACATGTTGCTGTGCCCAGTTTTTTGCATGGGTGCTGGGAATCCAAGCTTAGGTTCTCAGGCTTGCATTGGTAAGCCCGTTGTCAACTAAGCTACCTCTCTGGGCCCTAAAATGTAGTTTTGTTATTTTATATTTACTGTAATTTTGTGGGTGCATCTGTGTCTATGTGGGGGCAGATGCAAGCAAGTGCAGGTGCTTGTGAAGGACACAGCTGCAGGTCCCCTGGGTACTGGAGTTCAAACCTGAGTCCTCTGCAAGAACAGTGTGTACTGGTAACTGCTAAGCACACATCCTCCTCAATGTGTGTGTGTGTGGGGGGGGTTAGGTAACTGAAATGATCTCTCAAAAACAGAAGTTATCAATTTCTTCCTATTTTTCTTTTTGTTTTGTTTTTCTGGTTTGTTTCAAGACAGTGTTTCTCTGTGTAACAGTTCTGGCTGTCCTGGAACTCCCTTTGTAGACCAGGCTGTCCTCAAACTCACAGAGATCCACCTGCCTCTGCTAGGATTAAAGGCGTGTGCCACTAACACTAGGCAATTTGTTTCTTTTCCTTCACTTCAGTTTATAATTTAAATGGGAATCCATGGTATGGTTTGAATATTATGATTAATCAGAGAAGCTTGATGTATAAAAATATAAAAATGACAGCAAGCTTGTGTTAAATGCATATATTAGAAAAGAAAGCTGAGTGTTGGTAGTGCATGCCTTTAATCTGAGCACTAGGGAGGCAGAGGCAGGCGGATCTCTGTGAGTTCAGGGCAAGCTTGGTCTACAGAGCTAGTTTCAGGACAGCCAGGGCTACACAAAGAAACCCTGTCTTGAAAAACCAAAAATTAAAAAAAGAAAAGGCTGAAAATCAATAATTAAGGTTCTGCTTTCTGGGAGGAAAATGGTGAAACAAGGGAGCAATCCAACTGAAAGTAAAAATTAACCATCTATTCTGTTTCTCAAAGAAAGCAGATGAGTTGACTTTTCTGTGAGTTCTGAGCTGCACCTGGGTGATGAGAGATGGTTTTCTATGAATTACTAAAGAGGCCCTAGACCTGGGGATCTATCTCAGAACAGCAGCCTTCTAGACACAGGATTTCTTACTGGTGAGAATTAGAAGCATGTGTGAGCCAGGTGTCTGGTATACACTCCTAATCCTAGAATTTAAAAAGAGAAGCCAGGAAGATCATGAGTAAGACTGTCAAAACACAATGGCTCGGGGCATTCAGGCAGTGTATGTACCTCAGCCTGGAAAAAATAATCGG
Organism: Sigmodon hispidus; assembly: GCA_004025045.1. Taxonomy (NCBI): domain Eukaryota; kingdom Metazoa; phylum Chordata; class Mammalia; order Rodentia; family Cricetidae; genus Sigmodon; species Sigmodon hispidus. Next base: position 40,568 of record PVIH01002351.1, on the reverse strand, counting down.
CAGATTCTGCAGTGGACATGACCCCCACTTCCTCCACTGTCAACAGAAAACCTTCACAGAAGTCATGATCCAAAAATAAGTGCTGTTTTTGATAAACACATAAAGTAGGTTTTCTGGGTTCTCTGATGGCCCAGCCATGCTGGGAAGTCCCTTGTACCCTGTGTCTTGCTTCAGTAATTTTAAGAAGCCTGCTAGCTACTGCCACTTAGCTGCCTCCACACCAGATCCCGCTCTGTGCCTTTGCTAAATCTTGAAAAGAAGAAAGGACTCTTTCATCACAGCCTTTCCTGAAAGACTGCCAGAAACTTCTGGGGTTAGCTGGAAAGCCCCAGTAAACTCAAATCCCTCTGCTTCGAGTTGGGACCATCAGAGTTGCTGCAGACTGAGCTTCCTGGGCAAATATTGGAGACACTAAGGGACACGCAGTGATCAGAACTTGTTGCCATTGGTCTGGGCTTCTCCATGACGACAATGGTACCAGGTGACGTATGCCAGATCAATGGTGCTGCCTGTTCAAATCTTTGTCTTCCACTCTCCTGTGAGGCCCCTGATTCCCAGGGAGTCATACCTGCTGTGGAGGGGAGGGGGTTCCCCAAAACACTGGGGGATTGAAATACCTGCCAGGTGGGGCTGCAGGACTAAGACTACGGGGGGGGGGGGGGGTTGTCGGGTTGTCTGATCTCTTTCTAGCTTCTCTTTCTATATAGCTCTCCTGATATGAGCTACGAAGAAGCACAAACAGTTACCTCCTAGCCGCTGGAACATGCTCCCACATGGAGCATAGGGCCTCCATTCACTGCCATCCTTCAGCCACCGGCTAAACGCAATACCATAACACCAAGTCTGTCTCCTTTATGCTTAGAGAGGCAGTCCTTTGCCGCCGCCTACCCCCCCACTCCCGCCACACGCACACAAGTACCTCTGCCCCTTTCCCTTTTTTCCTCCCCCTCCTCCATGTCCTCTATCTCCTGTGTTGGTCTCTGCCCTGCCCTCTATCTCTAGGATACATAAATCTCCTCTGTGCTGAGAACTTAGCCTTGGGGGGGGGTCCTGAGCTGATACTTTTCCTTTCAGGTTCAGTTCTCCAGGGACAGTCTCCCTCCCTCATTATTTAGAAACTTTTAATGAAGCTGGTTAGGACACAAAATACCAGCGGTGCCAGCTGGTTAAAACTGGTGCCAGCAGGCACATGTCAGGGGGATGGGGGTGTCACTACGGCAGAGACCAAGCCGAGCTTCCCCAGGTGGTGGAGGTGTCTGGTCCTGAGTTCTGGGTCAGAGCTTCTAACCTGTTTACTGTGGTCAGCTGAGCAGCTCTCAGAATGGCTACCAGCAGAGGCCACGCCCATCCAGAACAGGCCACGCCCATCCCTCCAGCTCCCCTTTATTAACCTTTGAGCAGCAACCCTGCTCTGTACATTGGCTGCTGGCTCAGTTGACTGACAGGCTGCAACCACCCTCCTCCCATCTCCTGTGACTTCTTGGTTAAAAGGGAGGGGGATAAGCAATAAATACATTTTTAATAAAAGGTCTACTTTGTGTCATAACAATTTGAAATTTTGGAATTCACAGATTTAACTAGGCAAACAACTAATCTTTGTTTTTTATTGTTTTGTATGGTGTGTTGTGTTGTCGTATCCATTTTGAAGGACACCACCCCCAAGACCACCAGAGAGCTGGATTCCATTGTAAACACATGTGGGTCAGTTTATTCTTTGGACAGTTTTGAGTGAACCTGGGCTGAAACTCTTTGTTCCAGCTCAGAGGAAGATTTTGGCTGTGAATCCAGAGGTGAGGGGGTTCTTAAAGAAAAGTTGTGTAAGTGGGGTGCTACACATCTTGGCATGTCAGGAGTAGGTAAAGGGGTTTGGGCTATAGCAGCCATTGGCTATACTTTCTGACCTGAATCTACTGGCTGAACCTTTTGTGTGAAACTAAGTTTTGAATCTATTGGCTATCAGGTGCATTTTTGAGATTCTTCCCAGATTCTTAGACCTCAGCTCTGCTCTCAGGCATTAAATGGTCTTTTATGAAATAAAGTTTTATAACAACAAATCCTTGCCTTCACAATGTATGTGTGTCTCAATGAACACACACATGTATGTGTAGAGGTTAGAGGAAGCCACTGGGTGTCCTACTCTATCAGTGTGCTCATACTATTATAGTACTATATACTATTTCTTTGAGACAGGCCTCACTAAATCCCAAGTTTATATTTACACCAACTGGGCTGGCTGGACAGTGAACTACTGGTATCTTCTGCTTCTTTCCATACCCTAGGTGCACATGTGAACATACTTGGCTTTTACCTAAAGGAATCTGAACTCAGGTTGGCTCCCATTAACCTATCTCAGCCTAAACTCCACAGATTCTTCATGACAGGGTTTCTCTGTGTAGCCCTGACTCATAATCCATAGTATCTGTTAAATATTCACTAGCTTCATACAAGATATCTAATTCTTTCTGCTGTTAAGATAATAGAAACTTCAAGAAAAAAGCACTACCTCCTGACAGCATGCTGATTGTAACAGATTAAAAATGAGTTATCATCAATGTCTTTGTGCCAAACATCTACTCATACAGCCTTTATCTAACAATTAGGAAGAACCTTCCAAGCACTTGGGGAAAGCTATCTTTGCAAGGATGCTCTTTATAAAAACAGCTATGGCCTTGGGGATGTGCTTTTTTAAAAAAAATATTTATTTTTATTTTATGTGACTTGCTTGCATGTATAACTGTGTAAAGGTGTCAGATCTTGGAATTACAGACAGTTGTTTGCTGCCATGTGGTTGCTGGGAATTGAACTCAGGTCCTTAGGAAGAACAGTCAGTCAGTCAGTGCTCTTAACCCCTGGGCCATTTCTCCAGCCTGGGGGATGTGCTTTTTGATTTTTTAAAAAAATTTAAACTTTTAAATTTTTTCTGTGCATATATGTATGTGTGCAAAGATACACACACATAGCATCTGGAGGTCAAAGGACAACTTTCTGTCCTTCCCCATGTGGGTACCAAAAATAGAGCTCAGATGTTTGGGCCTCTCAGTATTGCCAGTCCTTTGTGTGCTTTGATTTAAAGTGATGTAACACTTAAATGTTCAAGAGAGAAAAACCCCACACCAAACTCAAGACAAGAAATTTAAGACACTCAAGTGAGTCTTAAGGATGGTTTTCTTGATACTGCCAAGCCTGCTGCCTCTTGAAAGGAAGATGGGGGGAAGAAAGAAAGGGAGATTTGAGAGGGAAGGAAGGAGAAAAGAAGTGTAAAGTCTGTCATGGCATTACATGCCTGTAATCTTGGTATTCTGGGGGCTGAGCTAAAAGTTTGAGGTTGGTTTTGGATACATAGTAAATTCAAGGTCAGCAGGGATTACAGAGCAAGACCCTGTCTCAGAAGGTGTCCTCCCCTCCCCCCAAGAAAGGGGAAGGAAGGAAGAGAGGAAAAGAGACAGCACCTTTTTCAGAGGCAAGTAGCTAGCCAGGGAGGGAAGTTTTTCTTGCTTTTCCCTTTATATCATCTGAAATGATACATTTCACTGAAAAACCAAAAACCAACCAATAATCTCTTTCATCCTCAACTCTGGATTAACAAGACAGCCCTAACAGAATTCAAGCATCAGGAGGCATTGCTTTTTGGTGCAAGAGTGAAATTTAACCGAAGTTCTTTGAAACCCAAAATGCATGTGCTTCTGTTTTTTTCTGGGTCACAGCCTGGCAAAAAGAGTTTGCCAGGTGGCTGGCCAGAGAGACTTTCCCATTCCAGTTTTCTGGGTGCCAGACAGCACACACTCTTTTTCTCTTTCGACTCCTCAAGGAAGATGCTGATGACCCATCTGTACAAAAAGGGAAGAAGCTGGATTTGTGTGGCAAAGAATAGACTCTAAGCCAGTTCTGGTAACTTCCAAAATCTGAACTTTTTTGAGAAAGAAAATGTCATTATCTGGGGTCTGTGTTAGTTTCCTCCACTTATTCGCCATCTGAAACGAGTCCTGTTTCCTCTGAGTGGAAGGAGAGAAAACAGAAGCCACATGACTACAGAGCATGATCAAGATAGGAATTTGAGAGCGTTAGGGAACAACAATTAGGTTCTTCTCTCAATTATAGCAAAAGACCCAACTGACCTAGGCACTGTCTTGGCTGTGCAAGGCATACCTTTACCTTCACTGCCATGTCCAGCTCAGGCCAAATCAAAAATCTCTTTAGTAAATACTACCTGAATAACCACTGGTACCAAGGACTGAAACGCAATGATGAGTCATCACATAAGTTCCCATACTCAGAGACCACCTTAGACTCCAGCTGGTTTAAAATGGTATAGTCTGGACATCACTGGCCAAAGAAGATAATCTGTAATACCACTTGTAACTATGATCTGGGGCAAACTTAACCTTTTCCTCTGCCTCAGTTCCACTTCTGTGAAATGGGGGCTATTTCAATGCTAGCTACCTCAAGGTTGTTTGAAGGATCCAATAGACAACTTGCATAAAGTTTGTTGTACAGTACCTGGCACCAAGTATATTAGTTGTTATTGTTACATACACACTGTATGTCACATGTATAGAGGGATCATATCTTATTCTCCTAAGCTCCCAGCACCCAGAACAGTGGTTAGCACATAATGGATTCTGAACAAATACTTGCTGAGTAAATGCAGAAGTGGAATAATTTACATCTGGATATAAGAGCGGCTAGATTTTTCCATGTCAGTTACGGAACATCTACTGTGTGTGAGTAGCCACTGCTGTGATCACCACCCCAAATGTCGTAATCCTGTTGTGATCTGATAAGATACCCGATTTACCCGGGGTCACTGACGGACGGCTATTGAGACCTCACGCCCCATGTGGTGGGAGATGTAGTGAGGTGGTGAGAGGCAGCAGCCGGCAACGACATGAGAGAACACTTAGACATCTTCTGCGTAGAAAGACTTTATTATTATAAAGAAAAATAGAGAAAAGGAAAGGGGGGGGTTGAGAGTGAGCTTCAGGAGACTAGAAACAAGAGTTGGGTGGTGGGAATTTTTGTTAACTGGAACTTGACCTCAGAACTCAGGGCAGGGTGTAGCTCCAAAGGCTAGAACAGAATCATAACAGCCACAAAGGGACATTGACAGTGGATCTTGTCCTCAGTGCCAGACAGATGTTCTTGAAAGATGCCAAAGCTTGGATTTTAGTGGTAGAAGACTTGCTTTGCATGGATGAGGAGGTAGTTTTGACCCCTGGCGCAGAAAAAAACATAATCCAGGAGAGGAGTTTTTGACATGACCTATTGCGAATGCATGTATAAATAAATAAATGACCATGTCAAGGTCTAATAAAATGCCACAAGCACAGGTTCCCGACGTGGACTCTAGGGGGTGCTGACTCGGAAGACCTCAGCCCGGCTGTGCAACAGTCTAGCAACCGACTCCGATCGGTGATGTCACATCCGCTTGCGCGTTTGCGTCTGTGGGGCGGAGCGGAACGGAGTTAAATGTAAATATTTTGCAGACCCAAACTTGGGCTGTTGCGTGGGAACTCCGACCCCTGCGGGAGTAAATTGGAGTAGGAGACGGGAACGCGGATGTTCCAGTGCGGGGCTTTGTTCTGCACCGGGTACCAGCTTAACCGCACGAGGTAGGTGCGCATGCGCGCGAGGGGAGTTCAGGGTGGAACTGTGGCTGGCCGGAAGTGCCTTGCGTTCCTCAGGTCAGTCAGCAAACAGCGGCGGGGCTTCGTACAGCGGCGAGGTTGGTCTGGCCATATTGTCGAGCAAGGTTGGAACCACCGTAACTCTTTAGCAGTAGGAGATCTAGCTTCTTCAATGACTGGATTAGTCCCAGGGTTGTTTTGTGTGCCTAAATGTGCAAGGCACTGCTTTGAGTCCGTGAGAAGCTATCGGGAATGAAACCAATTCCTTTTCTGAGTGCAGGCGTTGTGAGAGGCGGGAGAAAGGAAGTGGAGATTAAATAGTCTGTGATTTTTGTTAGAAATACTGTAAGACTTGCAAGGAGGGGTTGGTACAATAGATCGGATGGGCAGTGGGGCACATTGAATAAGATGAAGGAGGCTAGGAAGTGTGAGACACGTGGCTGCCTGCTTCTGGTTTACAAAGAAGCTGTGGTCGTGGCTGAGGCCCAGGAGGTAGCCCAGAGTGTTAGTTCTCAAGAAATCCTGCTCTCCTGGTCTGGTGATGCATGCCCTTAATCCCAGCACTTGAGAGGCAGAGGCAGGCAAGTCTCTGAGTTCAAGACCAGCCTGCTCTACAGAGTGAGTTCCTGAACAGACAAGGCGTTGTTACACAGAGAAACTCTGTTTCCAAACTCCTCACGACGCCACCCACCCACCAAAAAGAAATTTCTTTTCCCAGCGTCTGGCATTTAGACAAAAACTATCATTCCCTTGGGAATTTGAGACAGTTCCTACTTCCTAAAGGAGTCATTCTCCTTAACTCTGGCCTCGAACACCCAGAAATCCACCTGCCTCTACCTCCTGGTGCTACTATTAAGAGCATATGACTTCCCTACCTGCCTGTCATGTGGTTTAACACGTTCACAGAAACTGTATAGGATTAGAGAGGGGGCAGAGAAATCAAAAACAAGTACAAGAGGTGCTTGCTAATAAGATAGTTTTGAATATCTCTGTAACCAGTAAAAGGCATCAGATGTGACTATAAGTGTTGACCTGTTGGGTATGATGACAAAACCTCTGAGGCACCTCCATTTTAGTACAGCCTGCAGGGGCAACACTAGATCTTAATCTGAGAACTCAAGCCTATGCAGAAGTGACTCTAAGTCATTTTTTAAAAGGCTAATTTATTTTTATTTAGTGTGTGTGGATGTTTGCTTGCATTTCTATCTCTGCACCATGTTGCTGCAGTGCCCAGGAGGCCAGAGTAATATGTTGGGTCTTCTGGAACTGGAGTACCAACTGATGTTAGCTACCCTGTGGGTGCTAGAACCCAACCAACCTGGCTTCTCTACAAGAACAGCAAATGCCCTTAACTTCAGAGCCATCTCTTCAACCCAAAGCAATCTTAATACAAAAATAAAATAAAATAAAAAACAAAAAGAAGGTATACAGTATGTCATTTAACTTTTTTTTTGTCATTGAGGAAATACGCATTGTGTGACCATTACCACCATCTACTTCCAGAATGCTCCTCAGTTGTGTAAGTCTCAGGTTTAAACCATTCAACTCTGCCTTAGACAGTGGCATCACTAGGAAGTTGGCAAGGCCTAAAACACCTGACATGTTTTGGATGGTGAATGAGTGAAGTAGACAAGGTTCTACTAGAGACTGGTTGCTAGAAAAGGAGCATCAAGTAACCTGCTTCTGTCCTGAAACCAATTAGATACACTGGGCACCTTGGTCTATACCATCACCATCTCCTCAGTCACCCATTCAGCAAATGCCTTGTTGAACATATGCCCTGGTGGACCCAGAAAAGAGGGATGAAGCTCCTTGGTTACAGCTTCCCTTTTCTGTTCTGGCATCCTCTAAAAGTGCTATAACACTTTTATAAAGTGGTCTATAACAGTGACTTTAGGTAAGAAAGACCCTTTTCCTTGGTAGAGGGCACCCCAGTCTCTGAAGGAGGAGACTTTGAAATGTGAATGAGAGCTGGGGGGCCCAGGGTAAAGTCTGAGTGGACCCTAAGAAAGGGATTGAGAGTCCGATCTAGTCCAGATCTGTTTGAAATGGCATTGAGTGTAGGGTTCCCTGGTATACACCCATAATCTCAGCACCAGATGATGAAACAGGACAACCAATTATCAAAAAGCAGCCTGGGCTATGTAGCTAGCTGAGCCCCAACCCCTCATTACCAAAAAAAAGATAACATTGATGCCTATGTTTGTAATTATTCTGTTGCCAATAATAACACCATAGATACAGACTAGGTAAATTATAAAACAAGTCTGTTTGGGCTTATAGTTCAGTTCCAAGGACAAAGGGTGACATCTAGCCATGAGCTTGCTGTTTATAGAGTCCCGACACATAAAAAGTATGTCTATGTGGATCCTCTGGTCCCTCTTCCAAAGCTACCAGGATTTAATCATGGGACTTCTTTTCTGATGTCTTTATTCAATCCTAGCTTCCTACCAAAGGCCCCACCTCTGAGCACAATAATTGGATTAGGATTTCACCCTCTTAGTACCTGATTGAGAGTTTTGGCTGGGACATAGCACATGGAAAGCCACAGGAATGCCCTTTCCAGGAACACCTTGTATCAGACATTCTCGGACCACCAGCCCCCAAATTATGGCTTATTAGTTATGCCCAGCCTTATCTTATGCTTGTTCCCCTAGTTCATAACTTATTTTAACCTACTACCCTTCATCTGCATTTTGCCTCCGGCCTTTTACCTTCTTTCACTCTCTATGTCCTGCTCTGTTCAGCTGGCTGGCCAGCCCCAGCATCTTCCTCTTTTCCCTCTTTCTCTCTTCCTCCTCCTTATTCTCTCAGTTCACCAGCCCCACCTAGACCTCTACTGCCTAGCTGTTGGCTGTTCAGATTTCTATTAGACCAGTCAGGTGCCTTAGGCAGGTAAAGTGAAACAACAACACATTTTTACATAATTAAATAAATAAAGCATAAAAAATGCAACACATCTTTGTCTAGTTAAAGTAAAATTTCGTAACAGTGATTCCTCCTAAAACCCCTTGCATTTTCAGCTCAGTCCTTCATGATGCTGTCAAATAGCCCTACAAAATGTAGATTCTGTGTACTGAAGGGTTCTGGGTTTGTGTTTGTTTTTCTTGCTTTCTTCAGTAACCAGAATTAACCTAGGGAATGCTAGTATGAAGGAAAGTTCCTGGCAAGAAGCCATACTTCACTTCTATTGGACTTCCTACGTGGTTGATTAATTGATTAGAACTACAGTAACAAAAAAAAAAAAAAAAAAAAAAAAAAAGAACTACAGTAACTAGAATGTTGCAAGTCCAGAGTCTAATTACAATCTGTTGTAAGTTATCTTTACACACACACACACACACACACACACACACACACAATTAGTCATTCCTTGCACACCTCTGAGTCTCACCTAACATTCTTATGACTATTGGGTGAAAAACCCTTTGGGCTATATTGACTTAGAACATTTAGCTTCCATACTATCAGCATCTGAGGCCTATAGCAGGTTTCCCTGCTTTGCTTAAGCTTCCTAACTGTTTTCACTAATGTATTTGAAAAGTGCCTTCATTTATGACTGTCGTTCATTAACTTCAGGAAACTTACTACCTTGGGGATAACCTACATCTATGTTCCTGGGCACTAATATTTGACTCCAGAATAAACTTTTTGAAGTGAGAGCTGTATTGCAAGAGTGTGAGGGAAACACTGTACTGCTGAGCTGCATCGGTGCTAGAGGCCTGTTTTCTGGACTGAGCATAGCAGACTTAGAGGAGAGCTTAACAAGGCTCACTCCTCACTCATCGTGCTCTGTGCAAACAGTAAATGGTCCCCTTGTGTTGCTCTTTCCTTTATTTAAGGGTGGTCTGATCTGGCATGAGGGCTGGAGAGATGGCACCTTGCTGAGTTCGGTTCCCAGCAACCACATGGTGGCTCACAACTACCTTGAGTGAGATCTGGTGCCCTCTTCTGGTGTGCAGGCAGAAACACTGTGTACATAATTAATAAATAAATAAATAGATAAATAAATAAATCTTTAAAAATATGGGAATGGACTTGTCTGTTTTGTACCAGATTCTGGGCAAGATCTCTAGCATCACCACCCTTCAGCATACACCAAAGCAAGGTTCTGCCAAAGAAAGGACTTTCTTTATATCTGTATAGGTAACCATTGTCTAACTAGGATTACATAAAGTAATGTAATAAGTCTTTAAAAGTCAGATAGACTGGATGCAGTGGTGATATTCCAGCTGGTAATTCCAGTTCTTCCTAGCGAGAGGCTTCGAGATTCAGTTCAATGCCAGCCTTGGCTAAGTAGCAAGTCTTTCTCAAAAAATAAATACATTAAATTAAATAATTAAATAGGCCAAGTTCCCATTAAAAACACAATACTACTAATAATAACAATGTGTACCTGGTAGTTATGAGCCCTCTTGACTCCTTACAGGTACTTCATGTTTGAAGATGCCAGTTACTGCATATGAAAGAGTAGTTTACAAGAGCCCCTCAGAGTACCACTACATGAAAGTCTGCTTGTAAGTTTAGTCTTGTGAGTTCTGATTTATATTACTTGGTTTTTTTTGTTTTTTTTGTTTGTGAATCTGAAAAGCATAGAATTTAATATGATACCTTTTCTTTTTAATATTTTTTTACAGAGAGTTTCAAGAACACAGCATTGGACTGAATGCAGCCCAATTTAAACAGCTGCTTGTTTCAGCCCTGAAGGACCTGTTTGGGGAGGTATGAGTCACTGGCAGGTTAACGTTCTTAAGGTTTTTGTAAGAAATTCTAGAAACGGGACCAAGGGTATATAGTTCAGTGGTAGAACGGTGGCCTACCTCGTATGTAGCCTACCTTGGGCCAGTCATGTCTCTGACTTGGGCACACACACACCTATCATAATTCTAGCATCTGTGATTTTGCCACTGGTAGGAAGAATAAGAGTTCCTCTACATAGCAGTTGGAAGCTAGCCTAAGCTGCATGATACTTTTTTAAAAAGGGAAAGCTTTGTTTGTTTGTTTGTTTGTTTGAGACAAGTCCTCTGTATATTCCTGGTTGTCCTGGAATTAGCTCTGTAGACCAGGCTAGACTAATTCATAGAGCCACCTACTTCCACCTCCCACACACTGGGATTAAAGTCAAGCAACACGGGAGCTGGAGAGATGGCTCAGAGGTTAGGAGCATTGACTGTTCTTCCAGAGGTCTTGAGTTCAGTTCCCAGCAATCACATGGTGGCTCATAACCATTTATGGTGACATCTGGTGTTCTCTTCTGTATACTGTAGAAATAATAAATAAATAAATCTTTTTTTAAAAAAAAATCAAGGAACACTGCTGTAAGCCTAGAAGAGCTCTTTGTAAAAAAACAAATATTATTTTTTTAAAAGCTGTACTAGAATTTGCAGGCATCAACTTTCAGAAATAAGGAGTTCTGGTAGGTTATTCCAGTGTGCCTTGTATTTGATAAGGAACCTATTAGACCACTGTCTGCTCTTACAGAATGCTGTCAAATTATGGACTTGATGGTACTCAGCAAACATCATTGCCCATCTTTGTAAAGATAAGGGGTTTATAAGAGAGCTAGCACATTTCAGTGAGAAAGTCTCTGTATAAAACAGTGTGAAGGATGGCAAGGCATTCTGAGCTCAGTTCCTGGAACCCACATGGTGGAAGGAAAGAACAAACTCTTGAGAATTTCCTTTCACCTCCACACGTGTAGTGGGTATAGACACATATACATAATGCACATGAGCAAACAGACCTTAGTATGTGTTCAGTGACACATACACATTCAGGGAAAACACACATCAATAAATCTTGAAGTAATAAAATCTAAAGGTGTGAGCATAAGTAAAAATTTAGTGATACTGGTAGACATTCTAATGTGGCTTCTTAGTCTGCTGCAGACCAGCACTTAGAAGAGCTTTGTCTCGACAGAAGTTGAGCTTTGGAGGTGGAGAGGAAGAACAGAGGTATTGATCCTGCCATGTGTCTTATCAACATACTCAGCAAAAACTGTAAAGAAGATGAAAAGAGTCAAGCATGCTGGCACATGCCTTTACTTTACTCTCAGCACTCAGGAGGCACAGGCAAGCAGATCTCAGAGTTTCAGACCTGGCTGGACAACATATGGAGTTCCAGGATAGCCAGTTCTACACAGAAACCCTGTCTCAAACATGTCCCCCTCTTCACCCCCTCAAAAAAGTAATTTGAAACAAAAAACTTACACTTGCTCTTGTAGATGACTCAGATTCAGTTCCCAACACCCACATAGTGGTACATAGTGATCTGTAACTCTAGTTCTATAGAATCTGATCTCCTCTGGCCTCCTCAGGCACCAGGCATGCACATGGTGCACAGATATACATGTAGGCAAAAACTGATACACACAAAAAAATAAATCTTAAAGAAAAGTAATGATGCACATGAGTGTTTGTGGTAGTCTTAAAATAACCAGAAGCTGAATACATCACAGTTGTCTTTTAGTGGGTGATTATTCAGTGATTATATATTCAAATCATAGACTATGATCATCAGAGAAAAGGACAATGGCTAGACAAATCTCTAGAAAACTAAACTGAATGCAAACAGCCAACCTTAAGTAAATTACTTATTGGGTAATTCTGTGTTTATAATGCTCTTGTTACAACATAACCTGAAGAAAGAAGTGGTTGCCAGGGTTAGGGATGGGAAGTAGAGTATGTATGACTATGAAGGACCAATAGAAAGAGTCTTGTGTTGGTCCAGGTTTTATCTTAGTAGTGGTGGCATTTACAAGAAACTACTTATGTGGAAAGTTACATAGAAGTACATATATTTAAATATAAATGCATACAAATGATGTCAGATCTAAGTAAATTCTGAATTTTGTCAATACCAGTTACCTGGCTTTGATCCTGTACCATGGTTATATAAGATGATGCTTTTGGGGGAGGGCTGAGGGAAGATGCATGAACACTCCTGTAGATTGCAACAAATTAGAAAACAAGCAGTTTCTATGTGTCATTTTAAAAACATAGTTTCAGGAAATAGAGCTGTAAGACATGGTTTTTATCTCTTGGGCTGTTAGTCTTGCTAATAGTGACAAGAAGGGGAGGTGTAGACGAGCGAAATGTGGGGGTCTTGTGTAAGAAAGAGCACAGTAAGAACCTAATCTTGTCTTGTGAATATGAGAAGGAGCATTTCTCTGTGTGTGTATTTGTGGGTGTGTATGTGGGATATCAGCTAGAGAAGAAACATTCCAGACAATAGGAGCTCTTAACAGGCACATGAGAGTATCAGCATCATGGCTGTGGGATGGTCTTTCTGTATGCTGTGAATATGTGTTGCTACCATTGGTTAAGAAGCTGTTTTGGCCTATGGTAAGACAGCTTACAGCTAGGCAGGAAATCCAAGCAGAGAGAGGAGAAGAAAGGTAGAGTCAGGCAGACTTGATCCAGCCACCCAAGAATCAAGGTGTGAAAGTACTGGTAAGTCACAGCCATGTGGCCATTCATAGATTCATAGAAGTGGGTTGACTTAAGATGCAAGAGCTAGCAAGTAAGAAGCCTGAGCCATAGACCAAATAGTTTGTAGTTAATATAAGTGTGTTTACTTGGGACCAAGCAGCTGTGGGACACAGGAAAACTTCCACCTACACACCATTAGTTAAAATACTGGTTTCATCAGAGTTCACGAGTGATGATTTCTAGGCTGATTTTATTAAACATAAACTATATCACCACAGACAGGAGTCTGCTAATGGTATTATTCCATACCTAGATTGGTGCTGCTTTACCTGTGGATGTCCTAACCTATGAAGAGAAGACCTTGTCAGCCATCTTGAGAGTATACAGCAGGTATGACAGTGAAACAGTTGTAAAATAACAGGGCAGAAAGAGTGATGGAAGAATGCAGTGAAGGTGCATCCATGAGAATGTGTAGCAGGGGGCTGGAGGGATAGCTCAGCCGTTAAAGGCTTGGCTCACAACCATAAATATAAGAGAATGTGTGGCTGAAAACTCTGAGCACCTTTGGGGAGTTTATGCTGGAGCTGATGTGAACACTTTACCTGGGGTTGTACTCTGGATAAGAGAAAACCAAGTGGCTTGATTACAGCCAACTTCCCAGGTGATGATTATGGTTTTAAAGTCAGAAATGTGGACATTTTAGAAAGATTCTCCTGCTCAATTTGTTCTCTGTCTGTGACACATTCGTCCAAGGTTCTGTTTTATTTAATGAGCCTTCTGTGTTTGTTTTTAACTGCCTACATAACTGCAAGCAAAAGTACTAGCGAGCTGTTGGCAGCAGAAATCTTCATTTATGCCTTCTTGTTCTTTACACAGTGATATGGCGAAATTGTGGAGCTCTTTGACTTTGTTTGGAACCTATAAAAACAAGAAGTGTGCCTTCAGAGTGATTCAGGTAAGGGCTTTTCCTTCATATTTCCAGGAGGTCTGAGCACTGTAGTGATGTGATCTGGATGTGTGTCTCATTTTTATTTTGAGTAAAGCAAACAGAATTAACATCTAGCAAAGGCAAACCCAGAATCTCACTGCCTCTGAAACTAAGACAAAGGGCTTAGACTTTAGGTCACATAGAAGATATCTGGAGGTCAAATTTAGAATTCAAGGTAAAGGCTTTTCTCTTTGAATGCTACTCGAATGTTGTTTCTAGGCTTGCCAAGTGCTCCTTCCAGGATGTGCCTTCAAGTGGACGGCAGCAGTGCTGAGCCTCCTGCAAACCTGCATGTCTATGTGGTTTCTGTTTCCCATGCACTGAGTTAACCTTTGCTTCTTTTGTAGGTGTCACCCTTTCTCCTTGCATTGTCTGGTAACAGCAGGGAACAAGTGTTGGATTGAATACTCTTACAGTTCCAGAAACCGCCACTCTCAACAGTATCTTTTGATGTCTACGTAGATTGAAAAAAGAAGCAGGCTAAAGCCCCTGTATTGATGACATTTGGAGATACTGAAGATGTTCTCTGTGGTTTCTGGACATCATCTCTGGTGGAGTGGGCTTCAGAGGAGACTGTGGCTAAATCACCTGGTACCAATAGGGCAGTGCTTTCAGCATCTGCACATGAGGGTTGGAGACCATGCTGAACTCAGCAGAGCCTTTACACAGCAAGATGTGGCTACCTTCTCAAAGTTAACAGGAGATACCAATCCTTTGCATTTAAGTGAAGATTATGCAAAACACACCAAGTTTGGAAAGACAATTGTACATGGAGTTTTGATAAATGGACTTATTTCTGCTCTCCTGGGTACTAAAATGCCAGGGCCGGGCTGTGTGTTTCTTTCCCAGGAAATTAAATTTCCAGCCCCTCTATATACTGGAGAAGTGGTTGTGGCGTCTGCAGAAGTGAAAAGGCTGAAGCAGTTTGTTGCTGTTGTTGCAGTGTCCTGCTGTGTAATAGAGAGTAAGAAGACAGTTATGGAAGGTTGGGTTAAAGTTATGGTCCCAGAAGATTTATGCTGAAATAAAAATTTAAAGTTGTAAGTTTGAACACCTGTGCTCTTGTTATCAAACAACATCTGGGGAAGTGGGCTGCTACTCTTCATGAAGAAATAGCCATGTGGGGAAGGGGAACAAGCAGATAGTTTGTTCCAGCATCTGCATTCCAGATTGACTTTATGCTTTACCCAGACTTAAGTATGTGCAATATTTCATCGTCTTTGGAGGTTTGATTTTTTTTTTTTTAATTATAAAACAATTGATGGGGGAGACTGGAGAGATGGCTGAGCGGTTAAGAGCACTGACTATTCTTCTGGAGGACCTGAGTTTGATTCCCAGCATCCACATGGCTGCTAACAACTGTCTGTAATTCCAAGATCTGACACCCTTACACAGTTATACATGCAGGCAAAACACCAATTCACATAAAATAAAAATAAATATTAAAAAAAAAAAAAACAATTGTGGGGGCTGGAGGAATATCTTATCAGTTAAGATCACTGGCTACTCTTCCAGAGAATCTGGGTTTAATTTCTAGCACTCACAATTGTTTGTAACTCCACAATGGGGATCCAACACCCTCTTCTGGCCTCTGCAGAAACTACTTGCACACAATATACATACATGTAGGCAAATCAGCCACATAAATACAACAATAATAAAATAAATCTTTAAAAAATGAGAAAGCTATCTACCTGTATGTTCTACTTTTCAGAATTTCAAACAGTTGTATTTGTGTTTGATAACACCCACCTGTATCTGTGTTGAGAAAGTTTCTTACTGAATTTATGCCACCACTAATTTAGTTAACTAACTGCAGTGACTGAAGTTGGTCATCTTTGAACACCTACTATTAACCATTAAATATTCTTGAACCCTTGCTCAGTGGTCTCTGGTTTAGGGTTATAATTTCTTACTATTTACACCAAATTGTAGTCTTAGGCTGGATATGGTGACATATGCCTTTACTCCATACTTGGGAGGCAGCCAGGTGGAGCTTGAAGCCATCCTGGTATGCATAGCAAGTTCCAGGACAGCCAGGGCTACATAAAGAGACTCCGACATCCCACGCCCCAAATGCTATGGACTTCAACCTTCTATGTGACTTGCCTTTCATGTGGTTTTTGCTGTTACGGGAGAGGGATTTACATGCAGCCTTGACTCAGTTATGTAAACTCATAATATGCAGCATTGTTGGAAATAATAGAAACAATTAAGCAGAGGGCTAGACCTATAAATAATAGCCAATATTATCCTCCTACCCCGGCCTCCCATGTGTGAGGTTAGAGGTTTTTCTGAATTTGAAGCTGACTGTTCTACAGTTGAATAGGTTGACATGTCGATTTTTCAAAAAGTAGGCCAAACTCTGTTAGTATTTTAAACCTGAAGTGAAGGCTCTGGAGTGCAAAGGCTCTATTTTTAAGGGCTCTGATTCTTCTTTCCCTGTCTTCAAAATATGAGTGTACCTTAAAAACAAAACACATACATACATACATACATACATATATACATTTATATATATAGGTGTATGTATATATGTGTATATTATGTATACATATGTGTGATGTGTGTGTGTGTGTGTGTGTGGTATAAGCAATAAGACAGGCCTGGGTGTGGTGATGCATGCATTTAATTTCAGGTGTAGACAGGAGAATCTCTTAAAGACCACCCAAATCCTGTCTCAAACAGGAAAAGAAAAAAATATATAAGTAATGGTGGATGAGGGAAGCCAAGTTTGTTTGTTTGTTTGTTTGTTTTTGGAGTTTGGGGATGGGGGAGAATGTGCCAAATGTATTAGTTTTAAGCAATCATCTCTAAATAGCCAGTACTTTTAAAGCAAGTATCTATATACTTGTGGCCCACCTGTGTTCAGTATGTTAAATGTTGACTGACATTATCTAGATGCTTTGATTAGAAATACAAGAAGGGCATAGTATCATTTACTTAGAATTTCAAAATGTAGGACTAGGAATTTGAGGCCAGCCTGAGCAACACAGCAAGAGTCTAAAGCTAAACCAAAGATTGGATGTGGTTAACTGTTCCTTATCTCCTGGAAAATGCATTCCTTCTGGTAGTTGTTTTTGTTGTTGCGTTTGTTTGTTTTGTTGTTGTTTTTCTCAGAGATCTACTAGCCTCTACCTCCGGAGTGCTAGGGTTTAAGACTTGTTACGGGAACAGGCTCTGGTGATACCTTAGTAACCAGATTTTTGTGGGTGTGTGCTTGTTTGTGCATGTGGAGGCCAAAGGTCAGTCAGGTGTGGTTAATCAGACCAGATTCACTTTATCTTTTTGTCTGACTGACAGGGAGCTCAGTAATTAGATAAAGCTGGCTAGCCAGTGAACTCAAGGAATCCACCTGTCTCCACTTCCCCGGGCACTGGGATTATATATATAAGCACAAGACACTGTGCCTGCTTTGTTTGTTTAGACATGGATTCTGAGGTTGAACTCAGGTCCTCAGAGTTACTTGGCAAGGTACTTGGTCAGCAGAACTATCTCAGTTCCAATAACCAGACTGAAATAATTGAATAAATTACTAAAAAGAATTATTGTAGTCACTAGAGGGCAGTCATGTGTCTTAAGTGAGTTATAAACCTATTGCACCTTCCTCCAGTGTATGAGAGGGAGAAGAAAACACCGCACTCAGTGTCAGGAGCAAAAGTACTATTGTGAGTCTCAGAATGGACAGCATTGCAGCCTGAATTCATGTAAGGATGGCTTACTTCTAGGCAAGTCACTAGACCTGATGAAATGTGTTATATATCAGAAGGAAATATAGAGAACTCAGGCGGTCAGTGCACATTCCTGTAGACCTCATCCCCTGGGATTCACCAGCAGTCTTAAATGTGGATCCATAAATAGAACATGTGATTTTTTTTTTACATTTTTAATAAGGTAATTTTATGCATTTACTATATTCTTGAAACAGCTTTATGAAGTTAATGCCCCCCCATTTTATTGGCACAGAAGCAGACTGATGCTGTATAGTGTGTCCAGGGCCATGCAGCTAATATGCAGTAGAGCTAGGAGTCAAGTTTGAACTTCCTTTTTCCTATCACTGTGGATCTACAGTGTTATCATTCCTGGAGCACTGTCAGTTTCAGTAGTGTTTTGTTAGAATTCTCACATCCGTTCGGATTGGTATTCTTTGCTATTTCCCTATTGTGTACCTATTTCCCTATTCCACCCAAAACTCGTCCCACACCTTCACCCTCACCCCAACCTCCACCCCCAGTAAGTCATGCCACATAGTCTAGGCTGGCTTTGAACTCAACATCTTCCTGTTTCAGCTTCCCAAGCAAGTCTTGGGAAAACACTTGTATAGCACTGTACTGCCTATCCTTCCTCTAATTGACGTCAGGGATTGTGTTCAGAGGATAAAAGCTCTAAGGATCAGCTAGATGAACAGTTAGACACAGTGGCTGATGCCTGCTCCTAGCAATTCAGAGACTGAGGCAGGAAGATTGGCTATCTGTCCCAACCAGCCAACTAAAAGAAAATGTTATGTAAGCCATGTGGGGAGTAGAGAGCGATGTCACTTTGGCTAATAGCTGATTTACACTGTGACTTCAAAAGCAGCCTCTCATTTAGAGCATTTTCACATATTAGTAGTCTGGGGTGGTCATGAACTTTGGTCTCTGTTAAACAGAGTAAAGTCAATCTGTAAGTGGTGACTCAGCCAAGGCTGCCAAGCCCACTCATGCTCTGTTAAAGCAACCACAAGGAGAAATGATCCTTCACTTTCTCAAGCCCACATGAGGTGCCAGAAAGAATGGCTATCTTACAATGAAAGGGGCTGATAATTGAGAGGGAGCCTTTATTATACTAGGTCACATATGGAAGTGAGTGCAAAAATAATGACTAAAATAGGCCCATTTGTGTAGAACTTTACATACTAGGGACATTATAAGACTGCAATTTATGTGATACTTGATTGGCACAGAAAGGATACCCATTTAAGCAATTTTAGCCTAATGTACTGGAAAATTGCTTAACACCCTGTTTTATTCTGTTGGAAACATTTTCACATTTCTGAAATGCCACTCACTTTTTCCCCAGCAGCAAATCTTAAATTAATGGGTAGAGCCTCACCATGGCCACAATTTAACTTGTGGACCTGACTTGTGTGTGCGTATAGAAAAAGAAATTTCTGGGGCTGGAGAGATGGCTCAGAGGTTAAGAGCACTGGCTGTTCTTCCAGAGGACCTGAGTTCAATTCTCAGCAAAACCACATGGTGGCTCACAACCATCTATGATGAGGTCTGGTGCCCTCTTCTGTAAAACTGTATGCATAATAAATAAATAAATCTTTTTTAAAAAAAAAGAAAAAGAAATTTCTAAGTGCACACTAACCATGGGTTTTCATTTGGGGCCAGACTATTAGTCATTTTTTGTTTATGTTCTTAGAGAAAGTTGCTGTTAAATTTTATCTATTTAGGATTTATATTAAATCAGTCTACCTGATTGACAGCTCCAGGTCAGCAGAATCCCGGTGCTGTCCACTTATTGCCCTGGGCTGCATGGCTGACTGCATGTAGCACCATCTCAGGGTTCCAGCTTCTTTGTTCTATATTCTCTGCTTTCATTTGGATTGCAAAGAACAGGATTCTCAGCATCTTCAGAGAAATTTGGAGTTGAAACAAAATGAACAGCTAGAAGAAAACCCAAATAAGATGTACACTAATCAAACAAGATTAATAGATTCCACAAGCTTTCTTCCAAAAGTGGCTCTGAACTATAAAATTGTTTTGACGTTTGCCCCTAGACAGATTTGTCCAGTGTTATCATAGAAAATGCCAACATACAAATGACTATGAGTTGGATTTTGTTCAGTATCCAGACCATGAATATTGAAAGAAGTGAAGTCATTTGGAGTTGAAAGACTACTCTGCTTAGGAAATACTGAGTTTCCACAAGCTTCTGTGATCTGATTTGTATAGCAATTGTCAGGCCTAGAAATTTCCTCACTAAACTCCATTATGTTCAATCAATCTGGTCAAACCTCAGGTTGTTAGATAAACAATCAATCCATGAGCTGTCTAAACATTTGGCAACATAGCGGAATGTTAAAAATATTCTTTTCTTCTTTTGGCCTGCAAGTAGTTGTATATATGTAAAAAGCAAAACCATGACATTTTCTCATTCCTTATTAGTTTATTCAGGCCAAGATTAGAAAAGCAAATCTGATTTGAATTAGATCAGCTCTGGCCTGGGAAGAGCTTTGCCACATTCAGTCTGTGTCATTTCAAACGCCAGGCAGCCAAGCACAGAAGCCTGTATCTGTAGTCAACCACTCTGGGCTCAGGCAAGAAGGAGAACCACTGGATTCCTGTGAGGTCAAGGCCAAGACCCTGAATAAAATAATAATCACAGAGGAAGGATAAGCAAACATTGTCCCTGGCTTCCATAAAATATTTCTCACTTTCAGTTTCCCTTTCCTGGTAAAGAAGACAGGCAAGTCACATTTCATAACATGTGCAGCCCAGGTCTTCAGTTCCAATTCCTTTTCAGTCCCTTCCCTTCGGGAGAGAAAAACATTCAAATTTCCTGTTCCATGAAAAGCTGTGCTCATGTCCTTATAACTAATAACCCCCAGTGTGTTCTAGTCATTCATTCATGCATATGAACATTAGTGCAGTTCAGTGCTCTCTATAATCAGGCCTGCCGAGGCTGTCCCAGTCTCCATTCCATAGCTAAGGAAGCTGATGTAAAGTGAAATCAGGCTGCTGGTACCTCTGGAGCTGGTGTAAATCTCAGGAGTCAGCTCAGAACAGGGACCTGTAGCCATGATCAGCACCCTAGCTTCTCAGATTTGTGGGGGCAGGTTTCACGTACTTCTTAAGTTTAACCCGATTTTTCCTCCCTCTCATGGCAGTCCTCTTTCAAACCACTCCTTCTTCCTTCACTCAATTCATTCCCATTTCCTGCATCCCTCCCACAGCACTTTTATCCACTTACTACTCACCTCTACCTCCTTGAAGTATCACACAAGAAAGTATGTCTGTTAGTGGCCGCTGAGATATCTGTACCTTGAGAATGTCTCACCTAGTAAGGAGACAGTCCATGATAGCAGGATATGAAGAACTCCCTTCTCCTAAGGATCTTCTGCCCAGCTTATCACACATCTGTTATAAAAGATTTCTGGCCTGGACTTTCCAGCCTGACCCCAAAGTTCTAGCCCATACTCAGCCATGCTTAGCCTCAAATAATCACACACAGGCTTATATTATTTTTATGATGATTTGCCTAGGACCCAGGCATATAACTTGCTAACTCCTTCACCTGAATTCAACCTACCTTGTTCAGCCACGTGGCTCAATACCTTTGCTCAGAGCAACATCTCGACTTCTTTCCTCTGCGTCTCCTAGAAGCTCTGTGGCATCTGTGTGGTGTCTGTTCTGCTCTGCTCTGCGATTTTCCCAGTCTGGTTGCTCTGCCCACGCTTCCTGTCTGCCTTCAGCCAATCAGTTTTTTTTATTAAACTTGTAGGCAGGACAATTATTTAAAATGTAATACATAATTCCACTATATACATCCTTGTTTCTTGCTGTTTCAAGCTACTTGGGTCCCTGGACTAGCCTGAGACTTTGTGTCTTTTTTTTTTTTTTTTTTTTTTTTTCTAGCTTATGTGCCTCAGAAGCCTCACAGTAGTAAGAAGTTTCTGGCCTGGACTAGCCCCAAGATCCAGACCAGCAATCCCAAATAATCACACAAAGTCTTATATTAATTATAAACTGTTTGGCCTATCACTCAGGCTTCTTGTTAGCTAGCTCTTGCATCTTAACCCATTTCTATTAATCTATGTCTTACCACATGGCTCATGGCTTACCTGAGTTTCTTTACATCTTGCTCACTGAGTCTCTTTCCGATTTCACCCTCCTTCCCCTTTATTTATGCTCAGATTTCCTGCCTGCCTATAAGCTGGTTTCCCATAGGCCAAAATAATCCCTTTATTATCCAATGGTATTTCACAGCATACAGAAAGACATCCCACATCAGTAGGTGGCATCTGTCTTGTTTTTTACTTTCCTATGCTTAACACAACATTTGGTATTATGTTCAGTAGCTCAGTAGGTTTCTGATAAAGCACAAAATTGGCTGAAAGTATAGATAACATGCAAAAAACTGGGTTCTTGAAGATCCTCAAACTCCACTTCTTTTATGAACTGCCTCACAGTCCACTAGCTATCACTTTTTTATCTCTCATGATTCCATGGTGGATGATGCCTCAATTTTGGTACTTTGTATAGACTGCCTTTCAGTCATTGTCTTGGTGACAATCTTTCCATCCTCCTATATTATTGGAAGACTGGACCCTAGTCCCTAGATCTAGGTCAATAGCAGAATACTTGTCTCGAATGTATGAGGCCCTGGGTTTGAACCCCAGCAAAAATTAAAATCTCTCTCATTTTCTGTTTTTTCATTTTATAGACCCTTTGTATTCAAAGTCTTTATGTAGTACAACTGCCTCATTTTATTTGTGCAGAAGCACTGAAAATGGAGCTGAGTAACCATATGCTAGATTCAGAAAGGCAGTTTCTGAACGTTGGAAATATATATTTTGAAACATGTAGTTTGGTAGAGCACTGGACCCTGATTATATAATATTTTTATTTTCTAATCATAAAAATAAAACATTGAGGTTGGAGAGATGGCTCAGCAGTTAAAAGGATTGGAAGCTTTTTCGGAGGTCCTGAGTTCAATTCCCAGCAACTACATGATGGCTCACAACCATCTATAATGGGATCTGATGTCCTCTTCTGGCATGCATGTGTACATGCAGATAGAGCACCATATATAAAATAAATAAATCCTTAATTAAAAAAGTAAAACATTGTAATTAAAGGCATTTTGAAAAATATGGGAAAAATAAATCATGGTTCTGTTTCCTACAGGAAGTATTTTGGTCTTTTTCTTTCTGATATTTTTTTCTGTAAATGTATTTGGCTATCCAGACAGATGTATTGATTATTTCACTTATTAGATTAAGAATGTTCTTGACCATCATTAGATATTCTTAGACTGTTTTTGGTGCTAATTTATCCCAGGTTCTTGTGCAAGTCAAGTACATTTTCTATTTACCACCCTAGCAAATAATCTGGGTTTTAGTTTTGCAAAAAAGCATGATTATACTATGATCTGTATAATCTTATATTGGGAATTAGATGAGCATCCTTTACATGTTATAACTTCTCAAAAATTCTTTATTACCTTCTTAGTATAACCTCCTTACAGGCAAAATTACTCCCAGGGTGAAATACTTTCAAGCCTTTCATATGTATTATTAATCCAGAACTATTACTCACCTTATTATGAGGTAAGTACTCAGTAAATAATCACTGAGTGAATTAGTGCCTTTCCTAAGAATTAATTCAGCACACACCAACAGGATATGAGTATGTATGACCTTATCTTGGCCAGTCTTCATCACGATATGAGTAATAACGCAGGGACTCTGCTATTCTGATGATGAAATACTCCATTGCCTTTAAGCGAAGAAATGGAGGGGAAAGAGTTGTATTCTCCTCAAATGACACATGGTTTGGCTTTAATAGATTGCTGCTTTAAAGCACATTGAGATAAAACTGAGATGTAGGAAGAGATCTCATTTATTTGGGGCTAAATTAAGAAGTTACATTCCCACCAAGACAGTGGTGGTGACACACTCCTTTAATCCCAGCACTGGGGAGGCAAAGGCAGGTAGATCTCTGTGAGTTCAAGGCCAGCCAAGACTACACAGAAAACTCCCTGTCTTGAAAAATAGAAAGGAGGGGAGAGGGAGAGGGAGAGAGAGAGAATACTTTCCCCATATCTCCCTCTACTGAGCATTAGCCCTAAATGCAATCTGTCTTTATCACTTGGCTAGTTAGGAATACCCAAATACCCAATTCTCTCTTTAAGCTTAACCCTTAAATGATATCTAGACCTTTGCTATGATGTCAAATTGCAGTGGTGGTGAATTCACAAAGAAGCTTTGTTTCTATGAATGAAATAGAAATTTAGTAGAAACAAACAAGAGTTAGAAATCTCTGTTCTGGGGTTGGAGAGATAGCTCAGAGGTTAAGAGCACTGACTGTTCTTCTGGAGGTCCTGAGTTCAATTCCCAGCAACCACATGGTGGCTCACAACCACCTATGATGACATCTGGTACCCTCTTCTGTATACTGTATACATAATAAATAAATATTTTTTAAAAAATAAATCTCTGTTCTGTGAATTGTCAGATTGTAATATATGCTGAGATTTTTTTAAAATATGTGCAAAATAATTTCCCATCCTGTTACACTTTCTAAACAAATATTCAGTTTTGTTGATGGAAGAGTGAGCTCTCGGGGTGTGAGGGATTTATTCAGGGTCACAAAGTTTAAGTAAGCGCCAGAGCCTAAAGGCCCTGGTCATCTGAAATAAGTTTAATTCCATTATTATTCTGGAAAGTTGTGATCTTGGATTAAGGTAAGCAGGCTAGGTTTGATGCTGTGAAGTGGATCATCAAGTTTGTTGGCTCTAAGTTTGTGGTTCTTGGAGCCAGAATGCTAGAACCAAAGACTTTCAGAGTATAGAGATCTGAATGGCCTTGAGATTGAGACCTCTGGACTCAAGTGAGAGCTAGGAGTCAAGCATAGAAGCAGAGAAATCTTTGCATTTGTTATTTTTTTTTCCATCCCTCGTTGCTTAGGTGTCAAACGCTGGGATCCAGTTGCAAGGGTGCATGCAGCACTTAGGTTCTCCTGAGGATCCAGGTTCAAAACCTGAATTAGGAGTTGGTTTAGAAATTCTGGTCTACACGCTCAAACTGAGGGTCCTCCCTGAAGGTATTTTTGTTACTTCCTAAGCCCTAAACCTTAGGGTAGGGAAGATGTGATAGGGAGCAGTAGGGTCTGAAGTCTGCCAATTTGAGCTTTTGAAGGTTTCACCTGAAAAGGTCAGTTCTGTTGGGCTCTAGATACAATGTCTAGATCTAAGAAATCTTGGTGGTCATCGTTTAGTTTTGTGCTCCTGTGTCTGAGGCCGGGTGTTCGCGGTACTGGGTGTACCAGGAGGTGCCAAGAAGCGACCCCTGAGAGCAGAGGGACTTTCAAGAGCCCATAGTCACCTACCATGCTGTAAATACGGCGCTAGGACCCAGCGGGGTCGGGTGGACGGGTGTTGACAGCCATGGGGTGAATCTACTGGCGTTAGGACCCTGCGGGCGGCGCGTGGGGCGGCGCGCGTTGACAGCAGCGGCCGCGGGACGCCGCGGGTGGCAGAGCTCGGCGCCTTCAGTTCCTGCCCCGGCTAGAGAGGCGGCGGCGGCAGCGGCCCGGGATGGCTTTCATGGAGAAGCCGCCCGCCGGCAAGGTGCTGCTGGACGACACGGTGCCTCTGACAGCGGCTGTCGAAGCGAGCCAGAGTCTGCAATCGCACACGGTGCGCGGCCAGGGCGGGAGGCCGGGGCCGAGGGTGGGGGCCGGGCACAGGCCGGACGGCGCAGCCAGGCGCGGGCACCGGAGCCGGGCAGGTGTGTGAGCCTGCAGCTCTCCCCTCCTGCTCAGCCGCGGCCCGGGAGGTGTGCGTTTGCATCTGAAAGCCCTGGAGAGGCTTAAGAGAGCCCTAGATACTCATAGTAAACACAGGCGAGTTCATTTAGCGTACATTCAGTCTTTTATGGGGGCTTTAAAGGACGCTTGCTTTCATTTGCCCGTACAATTTTTCTTTGGAAAGGCACTCTGTGCATTGTAATTTACAAGCAATAAATCCAGGAACCAGTAAAAACCGGGGAGCTACTAGCCTTTGGGACTTTATTGAGGAAATGATGAATGGGGTGGAGGTGGGAGTGGGATTCCTTAGATTGTAATATTTTGTCAGGCCAACAAATCAGATTCAGCTCAGAGGCTTGTTTGTTTATCATGGCAATCTTTCAGGGTTCATCATCTGAAGCCCCACAATAGTCGCTCCTCCTCCTTTGTGTTTGTGTGTGTTGTGTGTGTGTGTGAGAGAGAGACAGAGAGACAGAGACACAGAGAGAAGTTCTTACGCTGTTCAAAGAGATCTTTCATTCTGTTGTATTAAAGCGGGACTTTTTTAAACCCCAGTTTCCTCGCCGACAGCCTTGCTGTGTAGGTCTTGGATTGTTCAAAGCATTCATCCTCAGTTAGAGAAATAATTACCTACCATCTTTTTTAAAAGTGCACTTTGTCTCCCTACGCTCACATCTTAAATCCTATTCTAGAAACTTGTGAAAAGGCACCAGATATCCATGTATTTGTTAAACTTGTATTTGTTGCAAAGTGAGTATTTAAAGGGCCCAAGTTTAGGGTAGGAAGTAATCACTTTTTCAAATTATGTTTTTGACTGGATTACTGGCAAGTAAGTCTTATAACCTCTTAGACGATGTGTTGATTCTTTTAAGTCTATTTAGTTCGAATAGTTTATAGGTGCTCAGAGACTACTTCCTCTAGAAAGCCTTCCTTCCTTCATAGCTATTACCCTCGGCTATAGGGACACCACTCTAATCCTGTAATTTCCTCTCTGCCCAGCTGTAACTGGGTTGGGGTGAGGGGAGACATGACACGGACAGACACAATATGACAGTTCTCGTTCATTTTTGGGTCTCAGTCTCATAGCATTTTGTATGTGTTTGTTTGGTGAGTAAGAACATGAATTGCAACCACATTGTGCCCTTTTTCTTGTTTGTGTAAAGCAAGATTGTGAAAATCAGAATGGGGCTTCTAGGCTACTTAATAGAGGTCAGTGCTAAAGTGAGGCGGTGAGAGATGTAATGGGATTCCATCATTATGCCGAGCTTTTCATTAAACACAAAACAATAGTTTTAGGGGGAAAATAGCAGCTTTTATAATGATGATTGAACAGAAAAGACAGTGACTCACAGGAGATCACGAGTGTATCGTTTGTCTTTGACTGTTCTGTGCTCTTGTTGCTTTGGCGTGAGGACTGAAAAGTATTGCATCAGCCTAAACTTGGTTGAGAAGAAGCATGTGCTGATGCAAACTTCTTGGACTACTAATGACTTATGAGTAAGTCCCTAGGAAACAGGAATAGTTGAAAAGAAGTAGTTGTTGAAAGTGGTATGTGGAAGAAGAGAAAGGTATTGCTTTCGTTGGGCAGATTACAGCTTGTTGGCCAATGGGAAATCATGTCTCAAAAGTCAAAGATGCATCTTCAAAATATTGCTTTCCAGGAAGTTGATGCTTAGCTATAGACAGGAATACACAGGTTCCTTTGAAGAGTCAAGCTGACTATCGGTCTGGAATCGTACTTCTTAGTCATGTGACTTTGGGCAAGTCACGGAATCTTTCCCTCCCCCTTTTTTCTTTTCTTGAAATGGGGTCTTGATATGTACCCCTGACTGACCTTGGACTAACAAGAGCTCCCATCCAGGGTGTAAATTGTTATTTCTGATGTAGCTGAAGCAAGCCTTGAACCCCTAGTTTTCCTCTTTCACCTTCTCAGTGCTGGGATTACAGACATGCACCAGCATGAACCACTGAATGAAAGAAAGAAAGAAAAAGAAAGGAAAGGACATGACTGCTCCTAGGTATGCTGGAGAAGAAAGTTTATTGTAGATATTGGGGAGAGGCAAAGACAGGGACACCTGGGAGAGTCCAGAGTGGACATGACCAGACTGAGTTAAGCCACGTGGGGAAAACGGGAAAGGAAAAGAAAGTCGAGCAGGGTACCAGGTGCAGCAGCCAGGCAGCCAAGTGTTTGGATTATGTGGGGAAGAGCAGCCCAGCCCCCTGAGGTGGAGAGCTCAGGTAGGGGATGGGGTATGCCAGCCAGGAGGACCCTTAACAGGTTTGAAGTCTAGTAACCACTAGGTCCTTTATCTCTTTATTTCATAGGAACCTATGTGTATAGGGTTTATCACATTTATGCGTGTTTTTCCCAATAAGCTCTCTTCTGTCCATAGTTACTTGAATTTTGTCAATTTTTTTTGTCTTAGAAAACAGAATTTACAGCTCAAAATTATGGGATAAATCTGACTTAGGATTTACGAAGAAAAAATTATGTTGGGAAAACACAGATACCAAGAGGATAAAGGAACACAAAGTCATTTCCCAAGAAGACACTTGGATGAGCAGCTAGCTGGTGGGGTGTGTGTTGATAGGTGATTTATTGCATGTCTTTGACTTGAATGGTTTTCTTTTGTACATTCTTTCTTTCTTTCTTTTTAAAATGGAGCACAATGACTTTAGCTTCAAGAAATTGATCAGAAAGGACTTAGATGTGTTGTATGTGGTTTCTGGCCCGGACTTTCCGGGCCTGGACCAGAGGTTTGATCCCACTCTCAGCCCCAATTAGCTTCAAATAATCACACAGGCTTATATTAATTTTTTGCTGATTGACCTAGGGCCCAGGCATATAACTTGCTAGCTCTTTAGTCTTAAACTAACTCATCTTTCTTATCCTGGTCAGCCATGTGGCTCGGTACCTTTTCTCAGCAGCATTTCCTCTGCAGCTCCTGGCAGCTCCGACTCTATGGCATCTGTGTGTGTTCCTCTATACCCAGAGTTTTCCCAGTCTACTAGCTCCACCCACACTTTCTGTCTGCCTCCAGCCAATCAGCTTTTTATTAAACCGATAGGCAGGACAAATATTTACAACAATACCAGCATAATCCCACTACAGAGATGGCTCAATAGAGCATTTTTTCTTGAGTTCGTAGCACCCACACAGTGGCTCATAACTGTTTGTAACTCCAGTTTCAATCCAATCCAATCCAGTTCAGTGCCCTCTTCTGGCTTTCAGGGGCACCTGAAGGGGCAGGCAAGTAGTGAATGCATGCAGTTGAAACACCAATGCATATAAAATACATTCTCTCTCTCCCCTGGGTGCTCTGATGAGTTGTAAGCAAGTTTTGGAGGAATAAGAGAAGAAAGGGGATATGCCAGTTCTTGGCTGCATGAAGGGGAAAGCAAAGTCTCAAGAGCTAGCTTCACAGAACTAGAACCCAGAGGACTGATATCAAGTGGATGTTCCCTTGTTGCTGCTTGGTAGGGTGGTAGAGTGGCTAGCCTTTTCACTCCAGTTTCCTCCTCTTGAATATTCTGCCAGTTCATCGAGCTTAGGGTCCATTTAACTCTGCATCTGGTGCATTTTGTTCTTGAAGTAAAAGATCATTATGTGATATTTGTAGCATACATTTTTTTTTTCCTGCCTCTGGCTCCCAAGCCCTGGGACTAACAGTGTCCCACCCAGCCAGGTCCTACATTTTTTTTTTAATGGAGTAGTAGACTAAGTAGTTCTGACTTTTACAGAATTTTTGTTGTATTGGATCTGAGGTCTTTCATTTCCCAAGGTTTGCATAAATTACCTGCCATAACATATATAGGTTTGGAGTTTCTTTTTTTGGTTTGTTGAGCTTAGTTTCCTTTGTTTTATTTCCTTTTTTGTTTTTGGAGACAGGGTTTCTTTGTGTAGCCCTGGTTGTCCTGGAACTATCTGTGTAGACCAGCACACACAGCACCCCCCCACACACACACACACAAACACACACTCACAGCAACCTCCCCCTAAGCTTAATTCTTTAATTAGTGAGCTTTAAAAAATTTTTTTAAACTCTGTTTATAGCCCAGCCCTTAATCTTACCCTGTCTCAAAAAGCAAACATCAAAGCTTTTGTTGTAAATCACCAGGATGCATACCAATTCAAGTGTGATGCCCAATAAAACATCATTGTTACAGTTAAGTCTGGTGGCACACACCTTTAATCCAAGCACATGGGAGGCATAAGCAGGTTGATCTCTGAGTTGGAGGACAGCCTGGTCTACACAGAGAAACCTTGTCTCAAAAAAACCAGCCAACCAACCTACAAAAAAAAAATGACATCATTTGTCTTCACAGTCTAAAATGTTAAGGTAAGCAGTCAGTGTCAGAATTAACTCAACTTCCTTTTTACATGCTATTTGGAGGTTTCTTCAGAAGTCCACTGAATACTTGTAAAAATAATTCCTCTGAAAATACTTGCATATGCAAATGCTGACTCAGTAGGTAATGACAGTAGTCCAATACAGGGCAATAGGGGTAACATGGCAGTTCTTCTGGAAATCTCTCATTTTTGGCTTATTTGTGTATTTTCTCCAGTTGTCCTACAGAACTTGATGAATGCAGTCAGAAAACCTTCCCTTGGGAGTGTTTAGAGACGGGTAATTTAGTTCACTTAGAGATTCTAAGTCATCTCTTTTTTATTTAAAAACATTCTTTTTGCATCTGACTTAGGGATCAGTGATATTCAGTCCTTGTCTGTCACCTCTTTTGAGCATTATCTCATTAAAAATGTAGTGTAATAGTAGTTCCTAGTAGGAAATGTGGAGTTCCAAGGCATAAATTGGTTTTATGTGAAAAGTGTTTTGTTCTTGCCTAGAATAGCTGAAACAGCCATTCCCTCAGTTATGGTCTTGAGATTGTTCAAAATACAGATAGTTAATGGAAAGGTTAAATATGTTCATTTGTAACTCTTGGGACAAGCCATCGGGTTTCCACTGCAAGGCCTGTGTCATTTCCTTCTAAGCTTCCAGAGGAAGCAAAGCTTTCCTATGAAGCAAAGCTCCTGATATTGCAGCTTTTGGCATTCTGAAAAAAGGGATCTGAACTCTGTGTGTGTGTGTGTGTGTATCTGTGTCTGTAGTTTTGTGTATTTGTAATGTCTATGTGTCTGTATATGTATATATGTGTGTTTGTGATTGTGTGTGAGTCCATATGTGTATGTATCTGTGCCTGTGTGTGTACCTGTGTTTGTGTCTGAGCACCTGAATGTATGTGTGTGTGTGGGGGTAAAGTTTGGTTGCTTCTTAATTGTCTTTTTATTGTATTAAGTACTTGTTTTTTGAAACAGGATCTTATTATTTGGATCATGTTTGATCTGGTATGATAGCATAATGCGTTTACCTGGTTAGTTGGTAGATGTTCATGAATAGAGAAACCTCATGCCCCTTGGACAGAGGCGACATGGTGGGATGCAGCAGTGGGCCACAGCATGACAAGAGACACTTAGATTGCTTCTATATAGAATGAAATACAGAAAGGAGAAGGGGGAAGGGAGAGAGGAAGATATATATATATATATGGGGGGAAATAGAGAGCACTCCTGGGTTTGACATCAGAACTCAGGGCAGGCTGTGGCTTCAGAGGCTAGAACAGAATCTAACACTATGGAGCTCTGGCTGGTCCAAAACTCACAGAGATCCACCTGACTGCCTCCTGGGTGCTGGATTAGAATTGTTTGCTACCCTGCTAGGTACAACCTAGCATTTTTAAGTTAGTTTATTTATTTTTGTATTATATGTATATATGTGTGTTTGTGTATCTTATATGTGCTTGGTGCCCATGGAGGCCAAAAGAGGGTGTTGGGTACCCTGGAGTTGGAGTTATAGATGGCTGTGAGCTGTGTGCATGCTGGGAATCAAATGCAGGTCCTCTACAAGACCAAGTGCTCCTAACTGCTGAGCCATCTCTTCAGTCCTGTTTGGTTGGTTTTTGTTTGTTTGTTGAGAAAATTTTTCATTGACTTCTCAGATTCAGCTAGCTAGCTAGATTGCTTGCTAGTAAACCTTAATGACCCTTCTGTCTATGCCTCTGAGTGTGCCTTTACAGGTACATGCTACACCTGACTCTTTATGGGGTGCTAGGGATTGAACTCAAGTCCTTATGTTTGTGTGACAAATACTTTATGGACTGTTTTATCCTGAGTTCCCTTGGAACTCCTTATTTTTTTTATTTAAAAATTTTCATTGCATTTATTCATTTGTTTGGATGTGAGGAAGGTAGAGTCTTTATGGGTCCCACAGCACGTGTATGGAGGTCAGAAGACAACTTGCACAAATTGGTTTCCTTCTTCTGTGTGGGTTCCGGAGATCACATTTGAGTCATCAGGCGTGATGGCAGCATCCTTACCTACTGTGCTAGAATTAAAGGCAAACATCACCATACTGGATTACTTTCCTTTCTCACATACACACACTTTTTTAAAACAGAGTTTTACTATGTAGGCCTGGTTAGTCTGGAATTTATAGTGTAGTCCAAGCTGTTCTACAATTTGTAACTCTCTTCTTCTGTCTTCCAAATACTGTAATTGCCAGTGTGAGCCCCCACACCGGTTCTCCCTTAGAAGTGCTCAGGGTTGGGAAGGGAGTGGTCATCCCCTCCCATGGGTTTGCCCTTGAACTGGGTGTCATTTTGGTCAGTTGTGAATTCCATGCACATAGTGGGGGATTAAAGTGTTCTGTGAGGTCATTGTCCTTTGTTTTCAAATTGAGACTTTGACTAAGAACACAAATGCTTTATTTGGGTAATCACTGGATTCTGGAAAGATTTCTGCAAATTGACTTCTTAGTCTCCAATTGATGATGCTGGTGACCAAACTTGGGAGAAGTCTGGCCATCTTTATTGAATAATAAGGCGCCAGGATTTCCTCACACTTCCTAAAAGAAGCACAGTTGAAAGCCAAAAGAAACTTTTGCTGTTACTATTGCTTTTGAATAATTGAGTAATCATTTCTTGGTGGCTAAGAGACATGCTCTTTTGTTAATGTGACTATAGTCAGATTGCGAATTCCATTGCACTGTAATAGGAGTCTGTCCCAAAAGCTGTTTTACACATATTTTTTTTGCAATCTCTTTATATAATCCACAAATCATTTACCCAGTGGAAGTAGACAATTCGGTGGTTCTTAGTATATTCATGGAACTGTGACTATATCAGTACAATTTAGAATATTTTCATTCCAAAGCCACCCCCTTATAATCCTGGAAATTTTTACATTGCAAGACATTAAATTCAGAACATACTCACTCACTCACCAGTTCTTGGCTCTTGTGATATAGCTCCTTTTTGAGGTCATGAGCAGAAAAGCTTCTTTCCATAAACACTCACATACCTGTCCTTAAGCCTCTAAAGCATCATTCCCAGGCTCTGGATCTTAGGATAAAAATCAGTTAGAAAATAAACTAAAAACTGTGGTTGAATAGGTGGATCAGTAGATAAAATGCTTGCATAACAAGCATGAGAATCATTCTGGATGTTTAGCATCTACATAAAACCCAGGTAGGTGTGTGACAAAATGTACTTGTAACTCCAGAGCTGGGAAATGTGGAGACAGGAGCTCCTGGCCAGCCAGGCTAGCTAAAATAATAGGCCCAAGGTTTGTCAAGAGTCCCCATCTTAAAAGATATGGTAGAGGAGTGACTGAAGAAGACATCATGCTGTCAGGCTCTAGTTTCTATACATGCTTTGACAGGCAGTCATACACTTAAAAGAAAAACTGAAAGCTTAAAGAGTTAACTTATTTTAATCAGTGTGATGTATTAATAATTAATGTAATAAATAATGTACTGAACTGTCATGTGTTATTTTTTGAAATCTGTACTTAAATACTAGAAGGATTATAAACTACAAGAAAGAAACTGCTTTAGTTTGCAGCTTGCATAGTGCATTTTGGTATTTGAGAACAGATGACATAGGAGTGGCCTTGGGGAAAAGCAAAGGGTTCTTGATCAGAAAACAAGTGTGTTTGAGACTTTGCCGTGCTTCCGCTTGTTAGTCACAGCACCTTTGTTTAGAACGTATAAAGGAGTTTTCCAACATTGTTTGACATGGTCTGGAGCAGTAATTCAGTTGAGCAGCCCTACACCCCCTGCTGTAGTGAGGGAGGGAATGAGTGGGAGAGTGCTGTAGAGGTGAAAAGGAAAAGCAGTCTGTTTCATTCAGGGCTTCCCTCCCAGCTGGGCCTGCCTTTCTCCCCAAGGACTCCTGTCTTCTTGCCTAAGACATAACCCTATGTTCTTTGCAAACCGCATTCCATGCAAACTTATATCTGTCTGCCTCCTGTCTTGGTTGATTTCCGGGGTGCTGGAGCTATACACACGAGCGCCCCCCTCCCCCCCCCCGTGAGGAGGGTTAGGGTTAGGTAAATATGTGTGCCCATATGTTGTATGATAATTTTCCAGGGGAGATGCAGCACAAATCACAAATATGTATTCACTCAGATAAGGAACTGATGTCAGAACTAAGTATAATACCAGCAAGTCCGACTTGGTGAGCCACTTAGTTTATTGGTTTATTGGGGTCAGTAACTAGAACAGGGATGATTCAGAGGCAGCTGCATCATTGAAAGCTCATCCAGTCCAGCTGCATAGTGATTCAGCAAGGCTGCTGCCCTGGAGCTCCATTCATGACTTGCAGGCAGCTTGACAGGTCACTGAGTAGCTCTTTCTGGTAGTTCTGCTGGTTAGAGTCTCTTAGAGACAGCTGGGCTGGTTGGAGACTGATCTAGATTTCTTCCACAGTCCTTACTGCTTATGCAAACTTGAGGAAGAAAGAGACTTGTGTGTCTGGTAAATTTCAGGCAGTACTTGAGACTTCTAGGTTGTTTACTCAGAAAGAGTCCATCTCTGTGTCCTTGTGCTGGAGCCACAGACATACCCAGCCAAGTTTGGCTTTTCATATGTGTGCTGTGGATTTGAATCAGGTTGGTGATCAGTTTTCATACATCTATACAGTATTTTCTCAAAACTTGCTTTACATGTTTCATGTTTTGGGCACTTGGTATATGCTAGGATTCTGACCCACCTCCTGGAGTCCTGACCAATAAGCACTAACCTGGCCCATCCAGCGTCCTGATGTCAAGCTTCCTTTA
Organism: Sigmodon hispidus; assembly: GCA_004025045.1. Taxonomy (NCBI): domain Eukaryota; kingdom Metazoa; phylum Chordata; class Mammalia; order Rodentia; family Cricetidae; genus Sigmodon; species Sigmodon hispidus. The sequence continues at coordinate 5,895 of PVIH01002351.1, read as the reverse complement.
AGAAAAGACTCCTCCCCTTTGCTCGCTCTTTTCTCGCTCCTCTCCTCCTACCAGAGGCTGCGTACATCCTTGACCTCCCTCCTTTCTCTCTCATTTTCCCTTTTTGATTTTATAAAAAGGTGAGTATTGCTATCAGGTGGTGGGGAATGAGGACACAGATTTCTCCATTCTCCAGACTGCTTCCTGCAGGTTTTGGATGAAGTAGGGGGTTCAGGGTTGTGCACAGTGGGAGGTGTTAGTTAGCTGTCATCCTGGAGACCTCCGTCATCTGTTCCTGGAAGGAACTGAGGAGGCAGGTTGCTAGGGGAAAAATAGACTATTGACACTGGCCCTATGAACAGGGTTAGCCGTGGAAAAAGTGATGCCAGAAAGAATGGAATGGGAAAGTGCCCTGAATGTACAGAAGAGGCAAGGGTGAATGAAAGAGACGTAAGAGCAGATATGCCCTTCATTGGGACGTCCTGGAGAACCAGGTTCCAGTTGCTGGGTAGGTGCCCACTTGAGTCTGGAGAGGTGGTACCAGCAGGGAAGTTCCTAGAGATGGCAGGCCACATTGAGGATGGTGTGTCCTAGGAGCCATCACATCTGCTGTTCCTTGTTAGTAATTATCTGGTTGGTGGCCTTTGGGTACAGTGGCTGGTGGTATAACTGGAGAGCTCCTAAGAGTTTGGCCTTAGCACAAATATGGCAGGAGGGGTAGGCCTGTGCAGAAACTTGCAAATATCTGTAAAACAGGTGGAACAGATTTACATTTTGGAGTGTCATAGCAAAAACTATGGCTTTGGGTTAAAAGATATGAACATTTTTCAGGGCTTGGTTTCAATCTAATGAAGCACATCTTTGAATCTAGAGTCAGAGGAAACTGACTGAATGGACGTGGTTGAGTGAGTGAAGGAAGAGGAGGGAGGGAGGCTCCCATAGCTTCTCTGATGCTGTCTAGCCTTAATATTAACTCCAAGAGAATGACATCTGTGAATTTTCTATAGAGACCCGAGAAGGCAGCCAAAGGTGTATTCTTGTGTATAAAGGCATTGAGGTGCAGCTTTAATATCTTATTAAATTTATCCATGCATAGATTATAATTATGTCTAATAAAACAAATTTATGAATTTTAAGGTAAAGAATATTTACATAGACCATTTGTTAGTTTTTTGCACGTGGCGTGTGAATGGAATCTCAACACCAGGAATACATGAGAGTTTATTAGAACAGCAGGCAGAGGAGCGTGCAAAGGGAGTGGAGAAAGAGAGAGAGGGAGGGGACTTGTGTGAGCACTTTCTTTAAGAGAGTGGGTGGGCCCATGTTTGCATAGCCACACCCAGGGGCATAGTTGCAACTCTGTTACATTCCTGGTGAATGCAAGCCTTGGGAATGCTTCCACCGTGTATAGAGAAAGTTGCATATGTATACAGGCACAATTGTAGCTAGCATACATTCCAGAGTGAAAGACTGAGTCAAGACAGGGACTTTGGAGAAGAGGGAGCTGACCACAACAAAGATGGCAACGAAACCAACCCGTCTGTCTTTGTCCTTAGTCAAGATGACACCTGACCACATGGTCACGTGGTTGGTTGGTTTGTTTTTTCGAGACAAACAAATGTATAATCTCAAGCATTCAGAATCAGTCAGAAATACAGTCATGGGGCCATGGCATTTACACTTTTTCATCTGTACATACGAAATAGACTTTGTAACATAACAGTGGACAAAACTTTTCAGGTAAAATGTCAGCTGCCCACATTAAGAATCCAGAAACAAGAATTTACAGTATAAAGAACTGAGAGACAGGTAAGTGGGTGAAAGTCAGGAAGGGGCAGAAGATAAGGGGGGCATTTAGAGCTCAAGCCCTGGGTCTCCCAGTGATGGCAGGTGGGTGAGGTGGAGCCAAGTGTGAATGGAACCCTTGGCTAGGCACATTTGTCACAAGGGAGTTAGTTAAAGGACAGACAGCACAGACTGGCCAGTGTATCATCATACAAAAGGTCCGGCCGGGGCGGTGGGGTGAGTGGTTAGGCACAAGTTGTTCCTTCCACACATTGAAATACGAGAACAAGGGCTTGGGGCTGTGACCACAAAGGCTTGTGGTCCCTGGCACCAGAATTTCAAGCGAGAATGTGAGGAACCACGGTCGAGACAGACCATTCCTTGTTTGTGGGAAATGGCCCAAAGGGAAATGATCCCGGGGTCCCAGCGTTCAGACAAATGTTGAGCAGGAAAAAGTGCCAGGAGGGCCCCTGTCTAGTCACAGTACAGATGTTAAAATATGAGCAGGAGAGAGTACCTGGTGTGGGAGCCAGGCCCCAAGCAGGCAGGCGGTGGTCGGTGTGGGTGGGAGCCTAGGAACTCTTACAGGCTGCACTCACTTGAAAATACCTTATTAGAGTGAGGGAAAGAGGGAAGAGGGAGAGAAAGAGAAAGGAGAGAGAGAAAGAGGAAAGGCCAAAGATGCTTACAGCCTCTGGCAGGATAAGAGAGAGAAAGGAAGGAAGAATAGCGAGCAAAGGGGTGGAGTCTTTTTTTTTCCTTTCTTTTTCTTTTTTTAAATTTGAGAACCATAAGCATAAAATGGTATTTTTATTTGCATATATTATAAAAAGGTCTTCATAGTAAGACTTATTTTTAGAGCCAGGAGTTATTATCTTGCCCTTCCTAGTGAAGCATTGTAGGTTGATCTTCTTGTAGGGTGGGCTAGATTGTTATGATTTGCTTAAAATCTATATAAACTATAATGTTTTGAAATATCTCCTGATAGCAGCATTAAAATAAACTAAGTATGCTTGAAAGCCGAGGTAGACATATATGTACAAATGATTTACATATTTGAGTACATAGTGTTTCCATAAAGACCTTGTGCCTCATCTTTTGTTTATGAAACTAATGTTTGAACTAAGAGCACACAACTTTGTATATTTCTAGTTCTGCTAAAAATGCATTATATTATTTTTTAATCCAAAAAAATACTGGCATAGCTTTCAAACAGGTCTGGTGTCTACCTATGGCATGCTGGAATTGTTTTTTAAACCTAGCTCATTGCTGCTTGTTCCAGAGATATCTTTCCCACACATAACTCAGTGAAAGTTGTATCTAGCATCTACAGAAGATACCTCTATTACCAAGAAAGGACATAGTCATTTTCTATCACATACCCATTTTTTAAATGCAAATATGACTCAGGTAGATGCTAATATCTGTGTAAAGAATACCTGAATTATTCCCCATCCCAACATTCTCAAATTTACTTCTCTTGGCATAGCTAGTAATAAATGCATTATAAATCATTCGACATGAACTAAATATAATCTACTGTGTCATAAATTGTGGATCTTAGCTTCATTATCCTAAAATACTTCAAAATATTAAAAAATATACAACTTTAAATTAAGAAGAATTTAACACATGTGTCTTTTTTTACATTGTCTTACAATATTTAATATTTTTTTTATTATTATGAACAAAGAAGTCACACTTTCTAACCTTGTATATCCTTATTCAAGGTCCCTACCCCCTCCCACCACATCAGGTCATTCTTTCTTCTCCACAAATCCCCATCTCATCCCTGGGCAGGCTGCAGGCAATCCCATGGTCCCACTGCCCCAATATTGCTTAGTTCAGTCTCCACTCCTGGTAGATCCAGTTTTCTCCCCCCCTCCCTCAAGAGTAAGTCGGGTGTTCCTCTAGGGGGAGTGAGATCCAAGGTGTCAGTCCAAGGTGTTTCTGATCCCAAGCTGTTCAGAGGTTTGCAGCTTGGGCATGCTTTGCTTTTTTCTTGTTTGTTTGTTTGTTTGTTTAGAGTCCACTAATGAGTGAGTGCATCCCCTGCTTATCTTTCTGAGTTTGTGATACATCACTCAGTAGGATATTCTCCAAATCCATCCATTTGCAAGCAAAGGGGTGGAGTCTTTTCTTAAAGGAAGCTTGATATCTGGACTCCGGGTGGGCCAGGTTTTTGCTTACTAGGCAGGACTCCAGGAAGTGGGCCAGAACGCTAACTGTATGTGAGGTGCAGAGGTAAACAAGGTAGAGTTGGTTCCTGCCTTTGTACATTCATCTCCATTTGTTCATTGTGGTATCAGGGTAAATATGAAAGCGGTGGACTCAAATTGTGCTCCGGGAATCGGAGCAGCATTGAAGGGACTTGTGCGGGTATGTAGCATATGAGAATGAGATGATGTTTTAGGAAGCCTGATTTGCTGCTGGTACATAGGGTATTGTGAGGTGGATAAAGGAAGTCATAGATCAGTGAAGTCAGGATGCATCTCTGGTCCATGACAAGATGGAAGAAGGAAGGAAAGAGGGGCGACTTGGTGAAGGAAAAGTTGACCAGGTGATGTTGGAATCAGGTGCACCAGAGTTATGAATAGAGAAACAGTTCAAGGTCAGGGTGGTAGTTAGTATTTAGACCTTTTTGGGTTTCCAAAACAGGGTTTCTCTGTAGCCTTGGCTATCCTGGAACTTTGTAAGTTCAAACTCAGAGATCTGCTTGCTTCTCCCTGTGATTAAAGGCATGTGTTGATACTATCTGGCTAGTTGTAAACCTTTTAAAAAACACGGAAATAAGTGTGGTGATGGTCATTTGCTATGCCATTAATCATTTTTTTCTCTTTCCTTTTCCCTTCTTTCTTTACTTCTCACCCCATTAGGTTGGATTTGTTAAAGTAGAATTTACATGCAATATTGGCCATTTTTAAGTGTACAGTTTGGTAAACTTGAAAAGGACATTCCTGTTGTAACATTTTCTATAGCAAACATTTCCTTAGCATCTTTTGTCGTCAGCATCTTCTTCTGGTACCTGGCAACTACTACTCTGTTCATTGTTCCTGATATTCTATCTTTGCAGCACATCCTCCATACCTAAAACTATATAGGGCGTAGTATTTAGTTTCTGCCTCCCCTCCCTCTCAGGGAGGTGGTCTCATTATAATGATAGGCTGACCTTAAATTCCTGGGCTTACATGATCATTTTGCCTCATTGTCTCACATTTCTAGGAAGACAAACACGTATTACTGAGCTCAGCTCCAAGGTTCTTTTTATCACTGAATACTATTCTGTTGTGTGCATATACCACAGTTTATTATCTCACATCAGCATTTGCTTGTTTCCAGTTGGGTATATTATGATAGAGCTTCCATGAGCATTTGAGTAAAGTCATTGTGAAGATACATTTTTTTTTTTCTTCTGAATAAATACCGAGGGATGAAATTTCTAGATGGCATGCTAAGTATATATTTTATTTTGCTGGAGAGATGGCTCAGCGGTTAAGAGCACCGTCTGCTCTTCCAGAGGACCCGAGTTCGATTCCCAGCACCCACATGGCAGCTAACAACTGTCTGTAGTTCCAGTTCCAGGCAAACACCAAGACAAATAAATAAATAAATAAATATTTTATTTTATAAGAAGTCAGATTTTTTCCCCTAGGTTTTTTTCATTTTATCATCATAACTATCTGAGTTGCGTTTTGCTAATGCTCCTTTTCACTTGAAGAAAATGGAAGCCAGTAGGGTTCGTTGTTCTAGACCTCAGGGCTAGGAGTAGCAGAATGGCTTCCTGATACCTGTGATCTTTGAATGATTTGCTATGGGACCTGCAGGCTGGAGGCTTGATAGCTGCACTGACCTAGATGTCAACAGTGTGGAAAGTCCCTCTGAGAACCACAGAAGCAGACAGTGATTTGGGTGACCAGCTTTTCAGTTCTTCACTCTAGCCACATGGACATGCAGTTAATTTATTACACTACCAGAAGGCTGAAGGGGCTCCAGTAACTTCATTAACAACAGTCAAAAGAAGACAGCTGAGATGGCTGGACAGGTTGCTGTGCAACCCTGATGAGTTTGAGTCCCGATTCCTTGATGGAAGGCAAGGTCTGATTTCTTTCTTTTTTTTTTTTTTTTTTTTAA